>VMDO01017932.1:0-19662 GCA_007922755.1 Pedetes capensis
AAACATACAAATATACACCTGAGAATCATAAATAATGTAATAACTTCTGATTAATGCTGTAATTTTCACTTGGGAGCTAAGCTCATTTGGGGGCATTATTGTGCATTGAAGAAATTTAAGATATTATACTGACTGTAGTGTTTTGTTGTTTTGAGATAAGAACTTGTTATGTAGTCAAGGTTGGCCTAGAACTGTGATGCTCATGACTCAATCTTTTGAGTTCTGGGGTAACAGTCATGTGCTACCATGCTAAGCCTTAGAATTTCATAAAATATGTATTCTGTTTCTCTTTATCTTTCTTCACTTACCTTCATTTTAAACTTGCAAGTGAAAGTGAAAATATATTGGCTTAATTTACCCTTAATAATAGTTTAATAGTTTAATTAAAACTACTGATGCAAAAACAGACAAAAATATAACTGTTACAAATGAATTTACCTAAAGTTTCAATTATACCATCATTTTGAAAACAGTTGTACAATAGCTTGACATTCAAATCAATTTAGGTATTTAACCTACTCTCCACAGTTAAAATTTGTTTCACATTACTAAAATTATCAAGCATTTTCTGTTTATGACAGAATTATAGTATGGAGTCTTATAATATATTTCTGTTTAACCATGGAAGATATCTTTGTTTATTCTTTCCAAAAGCAAATGAGTAGGCTGGGCATGAAGCCAGCAGGCCTATATATAATCTCAGTGACTCAGGAGGCTAAAG
Organism: Pedetes capensis; assembly: GCA_007922755.1. Lineage (NCBI taxonomy): Eukaryota > Metazoa > Chordata > Mammalia > Rodentia > Pedetidae > Pedetes > Pedetes capensis. The sequence continues at coordinate 722 of VMDO01017932.1, forward strand.
CAGGAGGATCACAAATTCAAGACCAGAGGCAGCTTGTGCACCTAAGTGAGATCCTGTCCATCACTCACTCAATCAACAAATGAATAAATAAATAAATGAATGGTGCAGTATGCAGCTCAATGGTGGAGAACTCTGGGTTCAATCCTCAAATACTGGGGAAAAAATGAATAAAGAAAATTGGTCAACAACTTAAAGACATGTAAAGAAAGGGGACTAAACCTACAACTAGAGCTGTCTTCTTTACTTACAATCCCTTAAAATAGTTCCTTCTGTAAAAAGAGACAAAGTTCATTTGTTTCCACTAGTGATTAGTTTCATTTTTTCATTATATTCTTTTAAAATATAAAATAATTGAACCATAAAGAAACAGTATCATAATCCTAACAATTGAATGTTACTTCTCATTTTACCAATTAAGAAAGATTTTGTTTTTAAAACTTCATTGTTAAAGACTGTATTTCCAAGGAGAAATCCAGTTTCCTTTGGAGAAAACTGGATCTTTTCTATCAACATATTAGACATTTTCTTTCTCAAATCTTAATACCTGCTATAGTTTGGATCATGAATATCCCCCAAAGGCCCATGGGTTAAAAGCTTGATACCCAGCTGGTGTAGCTATTGAGAGGTGGTGGAACCCTTATGACACAGGGCCCAAGTGTCAGAAAGGCCATCGTGAGCATGCCTTTGAAGGGAATATTGGGACCCTGACCCTTCCTATCTTTTGCTTTGCTTCTTGGTCACCATGGAGTGAACAGTGTTCTTCTGATGTTTCCACCTGTGCCACCAGAGGAGCCAAATAAATAGAGTTGACCATCTGTGGACTGAAATCTCTAAAACCATGAGAAAAAAATAAATCTTTCCTTCTTGTAAGTTGATTACCTTAGGAATTTTGTCACAGTGACAGAAAGCTAACACAATACCTAAGGAAGGGGGACCTCTGCAAGCTGCCCCATTTCCATCTCTCTTCCACACAATATCAATTATAAGCATGGCATTTTGATTATTAATTTATTAATGATATAGGACAGTAACACAGAAGGAAATAAAATATATGATAAAACTAAAAGGAGGAAAATAGAAGCAGTTTGTTGTTGTTAGGTGCCGTCGAGTGGAGTCTGACTCATAGTGACCCTATGTACAGCAGATCGAAACACTTCCCTGTTCTGTGCCAAGCGCATGATCTTATTTATGTTTAAGCCCATTGTTGCAGGCACTGTTTCAATCCATCTGGTGGAGGGTTTCCTTTTTTTTTTTTTTTTTTTTTTGCTGACCTGCCACTCTCCCAAACATGATGTTTTTCTCCAGGGATTGGTCTCTCCTGACTACATGTCTGAAATATGTAAGACACACTCTAGCCATCCTTGCTTCCAAATAGATTATTACAAGTCTTTTATATTATGTGACAGGTAATATAATTGAACATAGAATTTGATAAGTTAAAGTATGCAGAAAATTTTTGTGTAAGCATTTGAAATGATAAATATAGATAACAAGCCAATAAAGGAGGTAATATTGACTAACACCAGTATTACACCAAAACAAAGCAGGGAAAAGTCAGAAAGAGAGTAATATACTAGATGGGACACACAGAAACAATTATGATCTTATTGGTGGTCAGATTCATTTTAAATGGCATGACATTCTAAATAAAACATAAAGATTACAGTTCTTAATACAAAAGGGAAACTCAATTATATGCTGTTGACAAAAAAATACTTCATTAAATAAAAGATATATTAAAAGTGAAATGAAGAAAATTATAACCATATGAACACTAATCAAAGGAAAGATGGAAAAATATAATAATATAAGACAAAGTAGATTTCAGCAAGAAATATTACCAATGCAAATGAGAGTCATTTAATGATACAGGATTAATTTAAAAACAACACAAAATAATCCAAAATATAAACACTGAGTAAATTAATTTTGAAACAAGTGGAAGCAAAAGCTTTGAGAACAGAAAAGAAAATAGACTAATATTAGCTTGTGTGATGCTGAAACTATGCTACCAGTATTAGAAGTACCAGAAGGGTCACTCATGTTCAACAGTTGTCAGTTGAGCTTCCAGACTAAGACAGACTAGGGAGAAACACTTCTGAAATTATTAGCAATTGGAAACCCTATGAATAGTGGAGAAACACTGTCAGATATAGTGCCAGAAAATGACCCACCCATACTGGAAGGAACTTAAAACACAACTAGGGAAGAGTTGCCACCTAAAAGTAGAGTCTACATTAATGACTGGAATGGAATAAAGCCCCAGGGACCTCCAATTATTGGTGTGGCATGACTCAAAGTAAGAAGGAACAACTGTAAACATCCACTAATAATTGGAACATGGAAGGTATGTAGTATAAACGTACATAAATTGAGAATCATCAAAAGAGAAAGCGATCACATAAATATCAATATTCTAGGCATCAGTGAGTTAAAATGGACTGTTATGGGCCATTTTGAATCAGACAATCAAATAGTCTACTATGCTGGGAAGGACAAACTAAAGAGAAATGGGGTTGCATTCATCATCAAAAAAGGCATCTCAAGATCTGTCCTGAAGTACAGTGCTGTCAATTATAGAATAATATCCATACATCTACAAGGAAGGCCAAGTAATATGACTTCAATTCAAATTTATGCACCCAACACTAAGGCCACAAATGAAGATAAAGAAGATTTTTGCCATCTTCTTCAATCTCAAATGAATGGAACAAGCAATCAGGATGTATTGATAATGGTGATGGGAATACAAATATTGGAAACAAAGAAGAAGGATCAGTAGCTGGAAAATATGGCCTTGGTGACAGAAACAATGCCTGAGATCAAATGATAGAATTTTATTAGACCCATGACTTTTTCATAACAAATACATTTTTTCACCAATATAAACAGTGACTACACACATAGCATTCACCAGATGAAACATACAGAAAGCAAATTGAATCCATTTGAGGGAAGAGACAATGGAAAACTTCAATATCAAAAGTCAGAAAAAGACAAGGTGACAATTGTGGTTCAGACCATCAACTACTTATAAGCATATTCAAGCTGAAACTGAAGAAAATTAGAACAAGTGTACAAGAACCAATATATAATTTTGAGTATATCCCATTTGAGTTCAGAAACTACCTCAAGAACAGGTTTGATGCATTTGGCACTAATAATCAAAGATCAGATGAACTGTGGCATGACATCAAAGACATCATTCATGAGGAAAGCAAAAGGTTATTAAGAAGACAGGAAAGAATAAAATGCATTTCAAAAGAGACTCTGAAACTTGCCCTTCTATGCCCAGCAGCTAAACTAAAATGAAGACATGTCAAAGTTAAAGAACTGAACAGAAGATTTCAAAGGGCAGCTTGCGAAGACAAAAATCAAATATTATAATGACATGTGCAAAAAACTGCAGACAGACAACCAAAAGGGAAGAACATGCTCTGCTTTTCTCAAGTTTAAGGAGTTAAGTTACCATTCAAGCCTCAAGTGGCAATAGTGAAAGATTTTACAAGAAAAATATTAAGTGAAGCAGGAAAAATAAAAAAAAGATCAAAGGAATACACAGACTCATCATACCAAAAAGAATTGGTTGATGACCAACCATTTCAAAAGATTGCATATGATCAAGAACCAATGGTACTGAAGGATGAAATGGAAGCTGCATTGAAAGAATTGGAGAAACACAGGGCTCTGGAATTGATGGAATACCATTAGAGATGCTTCAACAGACAGATGTAGCACTGGAGCTGCCTACTTGTTTATGCCTAAATATTTAGAAAAGAGCTCCCTGACCAATGGACTGGAAGAGACAAATATTTTTACCTATTCCCAAGAAGGCGGATCCAACCAAATGTGGAAATTATCAAACAGTATCATTATTATCACAAACAAGTTAAATTTTGCTAAAGATCATTCAAAAGCTACTATAGCAGTATATAGACAGGGTAGTGTCAGAAAATCAAGTTGGATTCAGAAAAAGACGTGGAATCGGGGACATGATTGCTGATGCCAGGTGAATATTAGCTAAAAGAAGAGAATTCCAGAAAGAAGTCTATGTTTTATTGACTATGCAGAGGCATTTGTCTGTGTGGATCATAACAAATTATGGATAACATTGCAAAGAATGAAAATATCAGAGCACTTCATTGAACTCATGGACCAGGAGGGTGTCACTCAAACAGAACAAGGAAACACTGCCTAGTTTATAGTCAAGAAAGAGATGCATCCAGGCTGTATCCTTTCACTGACCTCTTCAATCTCTATGATGAGTAGATAATCCAAGAAACTGGACTTTATGAAGAATGTGGCATCAGGATTGAAGGAAGACTCATTAACAACCTGCATTATATAGATGACACAACTCTGCTTGCTGAAAGTGAAGAAGATTTGATACATTTACTGATGAAGATCAATGAACACAGTCTTCATTATGGATTGCACCCCCACATCCACAAAACAAAAATCCTTATAACTGGTTCAGTATGCAACTCCATGATAAATGGAGGAAAGACTGAAGTTGTCTAAGATTGTACTTTAATTGGTTCTACAATCGACACCCACAGAAGCAGTAGTCAAGAAGCCAAAAGACATATTGCACTGGAAAATGCTGTTACAATAGACCTCTTTAAAGTATTGAAAAGGAAAGATGTCACATTTAAGATGAAGGTGCACCTGACTCCTGACATGGTATTTTCATTCGCATCATGTACTTGTGAAAGGTGCACACTGAAAAAGAGACACAGGAGAAGAATTGATGCTTTTGAATTACTGTGGTGGAGAACACTGAATATACCATGGACTGCCAAAAGAACCAACCAGTGTGTCTTAGAAGAAGTGCAACCAGAGTGCTCCTTGGAAGCAAGGATGGCTAGACTTTGTCCTATGTTGGGATTTCCCCAGGGATAGAGAGTACCCTAAACATGGCTGGTCACAGGATCCCATCTAGCCCTCTTGGAGGACTGACCTCTATCCTCCAAGGCAACTGACCTTTGACCTATATCTGGGTCACTCACTTCTCCCCTTCCCTTTGAGCAGGCAAAGATGGCACTTGCCAGCTCAGGTTTCCCTGTAGCCTGATTGGCTGAGCCCCATCTATGTCCTGATTGGTCAAGCCCTTGCCCTTCTGCTGCTCTCTTGCTGTCTTCTTGCTGATCAGTTGACTATCATCTGGCAACAGTTATTTGGCAGGTAACTTAAAGAGCTGAGAGCCCAACAGCTTTTTCTGAACAACATCTAAGAAGAAGCTCATGGTCCTTGTGGTTCCTTAAGAGCCCAAGGCCCGACACTTGCCTGACTCACCTAGCCGTGAATCTTCCTTCAACCCTTCTTCAACCTCCCTTCATCCTTACTTCAACTTGCCCACTGCCTCTACCTAATCCCAACCTCCAAGAGCAGGGAAGCAACAGACCAACAGCTTTGAGAGGCAAGCCTTCAAGAGTCAAGAACAGGTCCTCCAAAGTGGCAAAGCCTATGCGAGCCTGACAGCAGTGACATCCAGGAGTCTCTGTCCCAGCAGCAGAGGTAGCATCTGAGTGATCCCCCTCTTCAACTCCCTTTTACCTTCTCCAAATCCCCTTTCCCTGTCCTTTGTAAATAAACCCTTGTTTCTTAAACCTGTGCTTGATGTTCTGTTCTCTGGCCACATCCTCACCACTGGGTGCAGTGTCATGGCACCCACTGCATCAATCCACAATGCAGAGAGAGAGAGTGCAAAACAGAATCTGACAGTCTTACATATTTTGGACATATTGTCAGGAGGGACCAATCCCTGGAGAAGGACATCATGATGGGGAGAATGGTGGGGTAGTGGAAAAAAAGGAAGACCCTCAACTAGATGGATTGACACAGCATCTACAACAATGGGCTTAAACATAAAAAAGGGCATGTGCTTGCCACAGAATCAAGGAGTGTTGAGTTCTGTTGTACATAAGGTCACTATGAGTCAGACCTGGTTTGATGATACCTAACAACAACAACAACATAGTTAGAAATCACAAGTCCCTTTTATTACTACCGAGAGAATAATGTCATAGGAAATCAGTAATGATATAGAAGATTTCAGCAACTGCCAAACTAATTAATTAATTTGGTTATGATATAACACATCATTCCAAAATAAATTGAAAGGAATCATACCAAATATGTTCTCTGACCAAAATGTAATTAAATTAGAGCTAAATAAAAACAACAACAAATAACAGAAAGTTATCTAGGAAATTGGCTAAGAATACAGTACCAAATAAGTCCTGGCCTAAATAAGAAAATTGCAAGCTGGGCATGGTGGTGCATGACTATAATCCCACCAGCTCAGGAGGCAGGGGCAGGAGGATCGCAAGTTTGAGACCAGAGGCAGTCTGCATAATTTAGTGAGGCCCTGTCTCAAAAAGTAAAAAAATGGGCTGGGTGTGCAGCTCAGTGGTCCAGCACTTGCAAAGCATGCAAGCACAAGGCCTTGGGTTCAAACCCAAGTACCACAACAAAAAAAAAAAAAAAAGAAAAAGAAAGAAAGAAAAGAAAAGAAAATCACGAGGTAAATCAAAAGTTCTTTTGAACTAAATGAAAATGAAAACAAAATAAAACAAAATTTTTGGTAGGTAATATAGTGCTTAGATGAAAACATAGAACAGTAAAATATTCATTAATAAAAAATTTAAAGAAATTATCAAAAGATAAGCTTGACACAAGTTAAATTTAGCTGAGTTTATTTTAATAAAGAAATGATTCATAAAATAAAGATCATTCTAGGCCCAAAATGATTAGGAATCCTCACCATAGCACATGTGCAAACACTCTGTAAAATAGTTTGACGTCTCTTAAAAGGTTAAATACATATCTACCATAAGATCTAGCCAACATACTCCTAGGAATTCACCAGACAGAAATGAAACCATCTGTTCACTCAAGGAATTTTACACAAATATTCGTAGCAGCTTTATTTACCATGGTCAAATAGAAGAACAATCCAAATGTCCATCAAAAAGTTATTGGCTAATCACACTGCACTAAATCCATACAAAAAGTGCTACTCAGAATATAAGAGTATTCCATTGTTATTGGCAACCACACGGATTTGGATAAACCTGAAGATAACTATGTTCCCTGAAAAAAGCCAGAGATCAAAGAGTACATAAATGTGATTCAATTTGTGAACAATTTTAGAAAAATCAAACCAAATTATATTCATTAGAAAGAAATAAGTGGTTGTTTGGGGACAATAGGACCTAGGGATAACAACACGGAGGGATTATCAAGAGGCACAAGATAGCCACTAAGTAGGTAGTGGCAGGAGGATCATGATTTTGAGCCCAGATGCAGACTGTGTAATTTAGCAAGAGTCTGATTTAATTTTCTTTGAATGAGCTGGTAGTGTATCCCAGTAATAGAGCACTTGGAATGTATGTGCAAGGCCCAGGGTTCAATCCCCAAGTACCGCAAAAAGGGGTGGGGGAATGTTGAGGATTTGGGATACATTGTTTTGACAGTTTCACAAGTTCATAAATATATTGAAATTATCAGACTATGTATTTAAACACATAGTTGACATTTGACCTCAATTAAGCTGTTAAAAAGAGTAAGTATGGTCACTTAAAAAAGATTATGATGTTATAAACAACTTCTCACCAACAATTTTGACAATTTAGATAAAATGAACAGTCTTTGAAAGAGTGAGCTTGATAGAGTTCACTCAGGAACTTTGTATAACTTTAATATTTATAAAATAGAATTTACAATTCAAAGTCAGCCACAGGAAGTGGGCTTTATGGTAATACCACTCTAGGGAGGTAGAATGGGCCCCTCTGCAGAAAACAAATATAAAATTTAAAAGAAAACATCTTTCAAACTACTATTGAGGGGCACATGAAATCAAACACATTGAGAAGAGGTTATTTTTGGTGTTAGATGGCACAGAGAATCTATTGTGAATGTCTAGACTTCTTTCCTTGGGTTACTCCCATCCACACACCCTTCCCTCTGCTCTCAAAGCTGTAGCCTTAGTGATTTGAGACTGACAGCAAAAACAGCACCTTTGCAGCCAGTGGTGGTGAACTCCAATTGCAAAGGGTGTGGGTGGGACAGGGAGGCAGAAAATTGAAAGCTTTGCTGGCTTAAAATTGACAGACTCATTTCGGGGCAGAGAGGAAATGCCCAAGGCCTTTGCTGGAATGATTCAGGGTGATTGGAAGACAAGACAAAAATTAAGGGGGTCATTCTGGAAATTGGAGACAAGAAGGGTTGAGATTAACTTTCACATAACCCTGGCTAACGGCTAAACCACATATGCACAGGGAAACCCAGTACAGTCCACCAAAAATCTAGTGATCTGAAGTACAGCACAGGGATCACAATCCATATGGAACTATACACTGGAAATTTTCTAAGAGTAGATTTTTGGTGCTTTTACCACACACAAAGTATAGTAACTGTGTGAGATGATAGATTTACTAATTGACATAACTATTGAAAGCAAACATGTGCATCAAAAGATCATACTGTACACCTTATATATACACAAATTTTTAGAAAATGAAAGCCAAATTAAAGGAGAATTGGATACAACTTAGGATGTATTCCTGGAATGACATAGATCAGTCTGCAAAGGAATGAATGGCTAATGGACTCAACGTACCTAAGCATAAACATTTTTCCATTTCAAAGACTAGATTTGCAGGCATTTTGACAGATCGCTTTTAGAATCCAAAATATTACACTGGATAACAAAATTTGTTATAGGGGAATCTAGAGAAGATTTTAAAAAGGTTTAGATTTAATGTGCTGCCAGGTGTGGTGGTACACACATGTAATCCTAGCGACTTAAGAGACTGAGGCACGAGGATTGGGAGTTTGAGGCCAAAGGCCGCCTGTGTAACTCAGTGAGAGTCTGTCTCAGAATTAAAAAAAAAGTAGGCTGAGGGTGAAGATCAGTAGTAGAGCACTTGCAATGTATGTGTGAGGCCCTGAATTCAACCTCCAAGTGCCACAAGAAAAGATTTAAAGTGCCTACAATAGTGGGAAAATACTGCATATATTTTTATTGTGAAAATTAGATCTGGGGCGATTTTATCACTGCCTTCAAAAAGAAGAGAACTTTAAAACTCTGATATAGAATGCTCTCTGGATTGAGAGCACATTGACTGAGACAATAACAGCCATGCTAATTTTCGTGGGTTGAGTATTTTGGTCTTATCATTACATTCACAAATAAGTGTAGGCATTAGTCAGCTATCATTGCTGTAGCAGGAAAACCAACCCAAACAAACTTATGGAGGAAGAGGGTTATTGGGAGGTCATGGTTACTGACTCAAACCATAATGATGGCAGGGCAGGCATGGGGGCATTGATGACAGGGCTTGTGGTAGAAGACTTCTTGGTACTTCATGGCCCAGAGACAGAGGGGGAAAGAGAGAAAGAGAAAAAAGAAGAGAGAGAGGGAGGGAGGGAGGGAGAGAGAGAGAGGGCTCCTAGTCCTAGTCTTGGGTATGGGGAGAAAAACCTCCAAGGGCCAGCCCCCAGAGAGCTACTTCCACCAATGGCCCACCTCCCAATGTTCCACCATCTCCCAGGACACCAACCGGAAGCTGGCGACCATATGACATTACCTTTAGGGGACAACTTAGGTCTAAACCAGAAAATATGTGAATATATGTATATATCATATGTATGTGTATATATGTATATTTTACATACATGAATATGTATATTACACATATAAAGATATACAACACACATTCAAGAACATATATTTGTTCATATTTATTTACATGTCCATGCTCATCTCTATCCTTCGTTCTTAATGAATCTTTGCATAAGTTGCTTCATTCTGCAACTGTTTCTAAGTAAACTATGTGGTTTGGAGAGCTTTTTTGTTTTATCAACACTGAAGATTGAGCTCAGGGTCTCACAGAGGCTAGGCAAGTATTCTATCAATGAGCTTCATCCCCAGCACCATCCTTTTTTATTTTGAGACAGGGTCTCACTTTAAGATCCACAGGCTGCCTCTGGCCTTGAACTTGTGATCCTCTTGCCTCAGCCTCCTGAGTCCTCTGGAGAGTATTTTGATGTTAATGTCTATAAGGCACCTCACTATTCTGAACAGATGCATAGTATACCATAGTCTAGATAACTTAAGCACACAGGCCCCACTATTGATGGTGGGTTAGAACAATCAAGAAAGAGTTGGCTCTGCTTCAGTAATAAATCATCCCAAATTTCAATAACTTAAAAGAACAACAGTATACTTTTCTCACACTTCATGTTCATCACAGGTCAACAGAAGGACTATATTCTTCTTGGGAACTCAATGTTTTCAGTTAATAGACAAATCGCCTTCTGTAGTTTTTCTTTCTTACATGTCAATAGGAGTGGGAGCTCTGAAAGGGTCTCAATATGACAATTAAATGATCCAGCCAGTAAGTAGCATACATCAGTTTGACTCCCAACCAGTCACATTGCCCACTCAACCAGAAGGAAACAAGGAAATGCACTACTCTCTATTACTGAAAGATAGTTGGGAGGAAATATTTGGCAGAAAACCATGACAAAGATCAAATGAATTAATCATTAGCACAGCAACTGGCCTGTAGTAAGTACTGAGTAGATATTAATGGTTATTTCCAAATTTACATTACTAAAATGCTATAAAAATATCTTTGGACACTAAAATTTCTGTGCAAATGCAAGGATTTCTTTACAATAGATTTCCTGTAGTAGTACACGATCATAAAAATTGGACATTTGAGAAATGTTATCAAGTTCCCTTCATCTTCCTCCATTTGTGCTATGTGAGCTCTATCATAATTGGGAAAGGTCTTGGGAAGTTTGATTAATAATATCTTTGTAAAAGATTTGAACTTTGCTCTGAAGTGCATTCCTACTCCAAGGCAGACTTACACTAAAATTTTGTCTTATTATCTTATAGGGAAAAATGTTGAGATATTACCTACTAAATAATCACTGACTTCTTTGCAGGTATGACAGAACCCTAGAAGAAGGCATAGAGAGCTTAGGTACTTCTCACACTAGGATATCTCATGAGTTCCAGTACCTATGAACAGGAAATTACAACAATGGGGTTTTGTTCTCAATTGCTAATGTCTATTTTACAATTCCATACATTTTTATTTCAATCATGTACCTTCAGCACATGATCTTATTTGAATTAGATGGCTTCTAAATCTAATAGTTCCTAACAGTATTTTTGTTCCAAAGATAATTATTAATTATCTGCTTTATGTATAATACTGTCAGACATAAATAATATGTAGGTCTTGTTTCTAAGGCATGTTGTTGTTTTTGTTAGGTGCTGTCAAGTTGGGTCTGACTTATGGTGACCTTATATACAGCAGAACGAAACAATCCCCAATTCTGTGCCAGGCACACGAGCTTATTTAAGTTTAAGCCCATTTTTGCGTACACTGTGTCAATAAATCTAGTGGAGGGTTTCCCTTTTTTTCATTGACCTGCCACTCTCTCAAACATGTTGCCTTTCTCCAGGTATTGGTCCCTCCTGACTACATGTCCAAAACACAGAAGACACAGTCGAGCCAACCTTGCTTCCAAAGATCACCCTGGTTGCACTTCTTCTAGGACACATCGGTTGGTTCTTTTGGCAGTCCATGGTATATTCAATAATCATCTCCAGCACTATAATTCAAAAACATTAATTCTTCTCCTGTCTCCCTTATTCAATGTCCAGCTTTCACAACCATATGATGTGACTGAAAATATGATGGCATGAGTCAGGCACACTTTTGTCTTCAATGTGACATCTTTACTTTTCAATGCTTCAAGGAGGTCTTTTGCCATAGCTTTTCCTCCATTCCCATCATTAAGGTAAACTCTACTTTGAGGAAACAATTATACCCCTGTAGTCTTTTGAGTGCCTTCCAACATGGGATTCATTTTCCAGCACTATATCTGACAAGGTTTCACTGCTATTCATAGGGTTTTCAGTGGTAAGTGTTTTGGGAGTGGGTTGCCACATCCTCCTCTGTCTTAGTCTGGAGGCTCAGCTGAAACCTGTCCACCATGGATGACCCTCTTGGTATCTGTAATACTGGCAGCATAGATTTCAGCTTCATAGCAACACACAAGCCTCACAGTACAACAAACTGACAGACATGTGGGAGTGTCTAAGGTACAGAAAAAGAAAAATTATGGTAAATGCCATATCAAATAAGTGGTACCACAATTTGGCAGACTATGAACATGATGTTTAAGGGCATATGTTGTGGAATCATACAGACTTGAGTTTGTTGTATCCTAGTTTTGTGATATTGAGGAATGGTCTCGTCTCAAACTCTCTTTGCCTCTCTTTAGTCATCCCTAAAATGGTAAAAAAGTCTTAACCTCCTTTGCATTATTCTTTTATTTTTATTATGACAGAAGTTAAATTCACAGAATATTGCAGACACAAAAACAAAGGAAGCCTTCACTGAGCAAAACTTATAGAAGTTAACCCAAGAACTGTGCAACACATTGCATATTTGGAAAAATCTAAGATATTGGGGATAGTTAAGGTATAGATATAAGGATATAAGGAAGACAAAAAGTAATAAGACAAAAGGTGATAAGAGAAAGGGAAGAAGAGAGTTAATGAGATCACTAAATGCCAGTTGAAGGCATTTGATTTTTAATTTAAAGACAGTGGGGTGTCCAAATCTAATCAGTTGAACTTTGCTCTGAAGTGCATTCCTACTCCAAGTTCTCTGTATCAGTAAATGACATCATCATCCAACTAACTGGTCAAGCAAGAAATCCACTCACCCAATTCGCAAGAAAATCCTGGTGTTTCTTCCTCCAAAAAATATCCCAAATCCATCTACATTTTCTGTCTCCACTGCCTCCATCCTAGTCCAAAATAACATCACCCCACAACTAACCTGCCTGCAGCCATAACCTTGTGGCATCTGATCCCGTCAGATCTAGGAAGCTAAGCAAGGTCAGGCCTGGTTAGTACTTGGATGGGAGACTACCTGGGAATGCCAGGTGCTGTAGGCTTGGGAAAAAGGACCCAGCAACCCACTCCCAAAAAATCAACCCACCACTGAAAGCCCTGTGAATAGCAGGGAAGGACTGACAATAGTGTTTCTTCTGTTGTAGGGTTGCTATGAGCCAGACACCAACTTGACAGAACCTAACAACAATTAACCTATTTCTACACCATACTGACTTGTTTCCTTGCTTTCTCCCAAAAAATCTGATCTCCATAGTGCAGCCAGTGTGATTTTCTAAAATTATCAGTTTTATCATATAACTAGAGATTTCCACTGAACTTTGAATAAAATATAAACTTATTCCATGGCCTACAAGGCCATACCTAGTATGGATTCTGATTTGCTCAGCATCCAGTGACCATCAAACTCTGTTCCAACCAGAGGATTTTCTCTTCTTCATGCCCACCAAGATCTTTCCTTCTCAAAGAGGTTGTCCATCTTGTTCTCTTTGCTTAAAATACTCTAATTTCACTGTTCTCCTGGGACTGCTACTCATCCTTTAACATTCAGTTTAAATATCATTTTTTCAAAGCAATTATCTCAAAATTAATCTGCTAACCTAAGTCCCTCTCTTGTTCTCTCACTTTGAATGCTGTCCATTTCATTTAAAATATTCATTACAATTATACAGTAGTGACATTTCTGTATCTATCTCCTACATTAAACCACTAGTTCCATAGAAGAGAATCAGTCTCTGTTGTGCTCAGTACCCTACTGTCCTAAATTGTCCCAGTGTCTAGAGAAGGGAGATATCCAATACTATTTTCTGAATGAATAAATGAACAAAACTCATCTTTTATGTGACACAACCATGCTTATCATATTTAAATACATTAGAGTTTAAGATTAAAATCTTCTCATTTACTGGTCACTAACCTGAGCTTTTGGGGGCTGGGATTTAGCTCAGTTGGTAGAGCGCTGTGCTGCAGTCTCTGAGGTCCGGAGTTCAATTCCCAGCACCACAAAAAATGGGAAAAGGACCTGGCAATCCACTCCCAAGGCAATCCTGAAACAGTCAGCCATTGAAAACCCTATGAGGGTCTCTATGAATTGGATACCGACTCAATGGCACCTAACAACAACAACATCCTGAGCTCTTGGAAGCAGTAAGTATGTTTTCTTAGGTTCTCTGCCAAATTCCCAACATCCTATCAATGAGGAAGAATCATAGATTTAAGTATTAAGTGAAATGCTTTTCATGTTGAATTTCTGCAGTTCCTGGATTTGATTCCTTCCTAAGCAGGAGGAAGTTGAATCAAGGGAAAACATCTGCAATATCAGACAAGGTCATTCCAGGAGAATGTTTAGTTAGAGAAGAGATGAAAGATAGGAATAGATATCTGGCTAATTACCAAGATTAAGTGGTAGACAGAAGAAATGAGCAAGTGGAAGAAATGGACAAGTGAGATTAATAGTAAATAATAAAAATACATTAAGAATACTGAGGCAAATATTGGTATTACTGAAACCATGGTAGGTAATTTTAAGAGTGGAAGAGTAAATGCTGAATATTCTCCAAGAAAATGAGAATCTGAATGTTTTTATTGAGTGTACTAATATGGAAATCACCACTACAATTATAGATTACTATTTCTATAACTGGATGGATTTTTTTTTTGCAGTACTGAGAGTTGAACCCAGGGCCTCACACTTGCCTGCCTTGCAAGTGCTGTACCACTAAGCTGCACCCCCAGCCCATTTTTTATTTTTTACTTTTTGAGATAGGGTCTCACTAAATTACACAGACTGCCTCTGTTCTCAAACTTGTGATCCTCCTGCCTCTGTTTCCCAAGTCACTTGGATTACAGGCATGTGCCAATACACCTAGCCTGAACAGATTTTGAAAGGAGGGTAAGTTGTTGATGGTAGTAGGAAAATGCAGACTGGGTATGTGTACTACTTTGTGAAGAAAGGGGACTGTGATGGAATGTGGCAATATAGATTAAGTGCCAAGACTCCTTGGTAAATTCAAAGATCAGTTTCATAGGAACCAAGAGAGGGAAGAAATTATCAGAATAATCGTCATAGGGATGGTCAATGAAAAGTTAATAATAGCTGGTAGTAACATAGAAGGAGGAGTCTGAGGAAGAAAAATAACACATTTTATCTTATTGATAACCAGGTATTGCTATCTTTTTAATCAAGTGCCTTCTCTTTTCAGTGTTTTGGGTATTTTAAATATCTTAACTTAGAGAGGCTTAGTTGTTGTTAGGTGCTATAGAGCCATGTCCACCTCATTGCAACTCTGTGTAAAACAGAATAAAAGACTCCCAAACATTGTACCATGCCTGGCACTATTGCCAGTATTTCTCTGCTATTCATAGGATTTTGATGGCTGATTGTTTTGGGAGTGGACTGCTGAGTCCTTCTCCCAAGACTATAGCACCTAGTATTCCCAGGTGGTCTCCTATCTAAGTACTAACCAAGCCTGACCCTGCTTAGCTTTTTAGATTTAATGGGATCAGATGCCAGGGTGGTATGGCTGTAGGCTAGAGAAGCTTAGAAAGATGAAATGTCTTCCCTGAGGTCTTACACCAAGGTAGTGGGCAATCTTGGATTCATTCCAGGTCTGCTGATGCCATGCTTGTTAGCCTAAAATATTGTGAACCTATAGCCTAATGACAGATTTGTGAGACTAAATTTATACTGTGTAATTTCTTTCTGTGGCACTGGGGGGGTTGAACCCAGGGCCTCATATGTACTTTGCCAGCACTCTACCACTGGACTGTACCCAACCACCTTTTCTGTTTTTTTTTTTTTTTTTTTTAATCTTGAGGCAGGGGTCTTGCTAAACTATGTAGATTGTCTCTGACCTCAAACTTTCAATCTTCCTGCATAAGCCACCTGAGTCTCTGGGATTGCAGGTATAAGCCATGATGACCAGCTATTCTCTGCCATTTTAATGTCATAATTGCTATCACCTAAAAACATAGAGCACCTGGATAGATTTGTGGCATGGTAGAAATTTGGGCTACAAGATGAAATATGATACAGTAACTGCTCTCAAGGGCCTTACACTTTACATAGGGTACTAGGAAAGCAAGGTAAAACCATACCTGATGGTGCCAGATAGAGTCAGGTACTGAATAAACACTCCCAGAGAAAGTCAATTTCTAATATCACATGAAAGCATAATTCTTAAAGTTCAGAGGATCAAAAAAGCCACAACATATAGTTTTAAGTAGATCTAATATATCTATATCTATATCTATATCTATATCTATATATAGATAGATATCCTCAACAGTAAAGATGACTAAAGCTGGGTATGGTGGTGGACACCTTAATTCCAGTGACTCAGGAGGTAGAGGGAGAATTGTACATTCAAGGCCAGAGTCAGCTTATGTAACTATTGAAACCGTGACTCAAAATAAAAAATAAAAAATAAAAAATGAACTGGGGGTGTAGCACAGTGGTAGTACACTTGCAAAAATATGTGTGAGGCTCTGGGTTCAACCCCCAAGTACTAAAATTAATAAATAAATAAACAAACTAAAATAAACTAGAAAGCCACCAATCAAAGGAAACAATGTGGCTAGAGATATGGACCCTCCTTAAGACCCATGGATATGGAAGGAAGAATAGCTCTCTAGTATTGGAAGAAGCAGAATATCTGTGTAATAGTCACTAAAATATATAATTTACCAGATATAAAGTCATTTATCAGGCTGGGATTTAGCTCAGTTGGTAGAGTGCTGCACTGCAGTCTCTGAGGTCCTGAGTTCAATTCCCAGCACCACAAAAATGGGAGAAGGACCTGGCAATCCACTCCCAAGGCAATCTCGAAACAGTCAGCCATTGAAAACCCTATGAGGGTCACTATGAGTTGGATACTGACTTGACGGCACCTAACAACAAAGTCATTTATAGTGATTATCTAATATTCGTAATAGCCTAAAGAAGTTTGTATTATCTTCCATTTATAGATATAAAAACTGAGGCTCTAAGAGGGACAATTACTCTTTCAGGACCACCTTACTACTTGATGGCAGAGCTGTGATTTGAATCCAACCTGTGTGTTTGTACAGTCTAAATATTCACCGCTCTTCCGTATTACTCTTTCAATTTAATGTTAGGTAGAAAGGCTGGAGAGTCTGAAAGGTATCAGAATGGTAGGGAGATCTTCAGTGGATTTATTTTTCAACAAAATTAAGGTAAATACATGTTTACTGATCCCATGAAAGTACTAGTGGAAAATTTGGCTGCAAATCAACAACAAATACTTTCCATATTTTCCAAATTGTCTTGTTTGTTTTTCTTCTTCTTCTTACTGGAGAAGTTCTGATCATTTTGCGTCCTTGTATTGTTCTTTCCTGGTTTCCTCTTGATTATTAATTGAGTTTTGGGAATAATATAGTTTGCACCTTAATCACTTTTGTTCCTTGTCCTGTAGTTGTTGTTAGGTGCTATTGAGTTGGTCCTACTCATAGCAACCCTCCTAGGATTTTTAATGGCTGATTTATTTTTTTAGGGATTGTTTTAGAAGTGGACTGCCATGTCCTTCTCCCATTTTTTGCAGTGCTGGGGATTGAATTCAGGGTCTGAGAGAGCACAGAGCAGCACTCTTCCAAATGAGTTAAATCCTAGGTCATTGTCCTGCAATAAAGTAAAGAAAATATAGGGATGGATGCTTCAAGATAACAATGGTGTTTTCTAAATAAGAGGAGTGCATTCATCTGGGAACCTGTGGTGTGCTAAACCTAATAAAACTATTCCTCAGGGGAACAAGAAGATAAAAGGGGGTTGCTAGATATGATTTAAAGCTGGAGTCTGATTCATATCTGTAATAAGAAGCACCTCAGCTTGATGATCTCTCATCAAACTGGAGCTACAGAAGGTACAACACAATTGCTGATACAGAAATAGACCATTCTAGATGGCTTATTCTTCACTCACTTTAGGTTCCTGAAGGGGAAAGCCTTTCAAAAAGTGTGTTTCCATCAGAAAATTTTAAGTAATTAAATACTATCTCTAGTACCTTTCTATATTGGCAATTTAATCCATATTTATAAATATTGAAATCTTTAGACAATAAAGAGGATGAGAGTTATATAAAAACAAAGCAAGGCATCAGGACTGCAATTCACCCATGAAATTACATTGAAGTAGCAATATTATCCAGGTTGCAACATAAATCACAGCAATTCTGATCGAGACAAGGGGCTAGAACTAGTTTCTCTCTACATGTTAGCAAGACAATGCACTGAGTGGTTCATTTTGTCAATAACAGTGGGAGTTGTTTTCCTCAATAATGATCATTTTCAAATTACACCTCCTAAATGATTTAAGATATCCAACTAGGTATAGTACTTCATTATATATGTAATTTTTCAGTAAAGAAAACACTTTATTTCAACAAACTTTTCCTTGACTCTTCTTGTTCATTAAAACACAAACATCTTCAATGTGATCTCAGTCTGACACTTTCTATGACAAAAATGCTCACTGGTCATTACTCCTCTGTGAAACTCCTCACCAGTTATACCCTGCACTAATAACCAGACAAAATCAACCTTCTTCTTTCCTACAACCCTCTGCTGCCTTCCACCTGCTACATTTAATTGTCAATACTAACTTTGCAGGACTCACCTGAGCCACGGAAGACAACATCTCTGTACTGAAGCATCCCAAGGTGCACAAAGATACGTTTTTTATTGGCAGAGAAAAGTATTTATCTTGCATCTGATCCTATCTACATTCAGAGGAATTCCTCAGGAGGGACTTTCTATCTCTATAAAGTATCTACTCATGACCATTTATTCCAGACTTCTCATAGGATGGAAACCACAATTAAATTGAATAATAAATTATTCTGTCTCAAAAATAATAGAGTTGGCATTTCTGAATGATTTACATGAATCAACCCCTCGCCCTCCAATTCCTAATTGCTCATTCAAAGATATCATGATTACATTCAAGGTACATGTGTTTTATTTACTCAGGGTGAAGGCA
>VMDO01017932.1:19762-43637 GCA_007922755.1 Pedetes capensis
AAACTTTTGATTAATATGTAGTAAAACTCATATGCATCTGTGAGCTATATCCCCATATTTTTATATGTACTCATAAAGTTGCACCATTTACATTGAGATTATCTTCTCGCCCTATATCCCTTCATATTGTTTGTCCACCCTTCTCACCTTCCACAACCTCTGCTTCCCTTTGTTAGTCCCCTGCCTCCTTCTATCTATTCTGCTTATATTTTCCCTTCTTAGCTAAGTTTAATTGTTCACTTTTCAATATATCTGCTTATGTATGGGTGTTTTTCTTCCTTTAAGTAAGATTCCACTCCCACAAATGAGAACATAGCTATTTCTCTTTTTTGAACCTGTGCTCATTCACTTAAGATGACATTTTCCAGTTCCATCCATTTGGCTGCAAATGAGATTATTTCACTCTTTTTTATTGTTGAGTAATATTCCATAGTGTATATGTGACACATTTTTTATCCATTCTTTTGTTGATGGGCATCTTGATTTGTTCCATATCCTTGCTACTGTGAAGTGTGCTGCATTAAATATAGAGATGCACGTGTTGCTTTGGTACCATGACTTGTCTCCCTTTGGGTATATCCCCAGAAGTGGCATAGCTGGGTCATATGGCAGTTCTATTTCTAGTGTTCTGAGGTATCTCCATATTTATTTCCAGTATACAAGTGGGCAAAGGAAATTAACAGTTCTCAAGTGAAGAAGTTCCTAGAGCTAAGAAACATGTGAAAAAATGTTCAATATCCATAGCCACTAGAGAAATGCAAATCAAAACAACTCTGAAATTCCATCTAAGTCAAGTAAAAATGGCCAAGATCAACAAAACAAATAATAACAAAGGCTGGCGAGGAGTTGGAGACAAAGGAACCCTTTTAGACTGATGATGGGATTGCTTTCCAGTTTTTACTGGAAAATGCACTATTAAGTATACACTCACAATTCTTAATCTATACATTGCTAATGTAGTATTTTCAGTCCAACAATAATTTGAGTACTTACTGCATGGAAACACAATGAAAAAGAGATCTTTGGCCCTGCTCCAAAGTACTTAATAATTTGGTAGGGAAGAGATATACATACATTGAACCATTTTTTAAATGTTTTACCATATCCATGGGAAGTTCAACATACTAGAGAGAATAGAGAAGAGACTGTTTGATTTGGTGAAGTTTGGTGATGGGTTTGGGGAAGGCCAAGTGTTTAAGGAACACTTTCTGAAAAGAAGTGATACTTCCTATGAATATTGAAGGATATGTATAAATTAGCTGAATAAGAGCTTTCTAGGCAGAAAGAATTTCAATGAGAACAAGAAAAAAACATAGGAATGAATACTTTAATTATAGAGAAAAAACAAGAATCTTAGAATCTCATGATGATACAGCTTAACAAAAAAGGGATAGAGATAACATCAGAAGTGTGGTAGGAGTCTGCAACTATTAATTTGTTCATCTGCCTTTCATTCCTTAACCAAACTCTAGTTGAATACCTTCTATTTCAAAAAAAGTAATACTGTCTCAATTACTGGCATTTTGATTCTTACCATTTGGTAGAAATAATTAAAACATAATTATCATACAGTGCAGTGCAGTGGGCATTTCCTAGATTAGGAGTCTAGCAAATTCATCCCTTTATCTCAATATAGATGGCCCACCTCATCATTATCAGCTCAAACATTACTTCCTTAAGAGGTTTTCCTTGATCACCAAACTCAAAAATAGTCTGTCCACCTCTCCTGTGCTTTCCTCTTTCCTGTGTTCTTTTGATACTTAACAGGTAGTAAAATTTGCAAATATTAGGGCAATTATGTACAATTAATATTTTATAGGTCATACATACTCAAGAAGGACATGGCAATCCACTCTCAAAGCAATCCCCAAACAGTCAGCAATTGAAAACTCTGTGAGGGTCTCTATGAGTCAGACTCAACAGCACCTAACAACAACAACATACTCAAATATTAGCAATTCCATGATTCAATCCAGTATATACTTTTTCAACCCAATGTATTTGTTATGTGTTTACTTGCTTTTTTGTTCTTTATCTCTTTGAGGTAAAAGACAGTGTCTATTTTTCCAACTACTATATTGTTAGCATGAGGTGCAATGCCAAATACAGTGTGGATATTCAATATGTGTCAGCTAATATTACTGTGTTTGTTACGTTTGTGTAGCTGTGACCAAATACCTGACATAAGCAACTTAAAATGGAAAGATTTAATGTAGCTCACAGTTTCAGAAGTTAGCTCATGGTTGCTTAGCCCCATGTGCTTGGGCAGGTCATCACAGTGGTAGGTGTATGTGGCAAAGGAGCTTCTTTACATCATAGTGGACAAGAAGTAGAGAGAAATACAGGGAGGATCCAGGGACAAGACAGTCCCAAGGACCCACCTCCAATAACCTATTTCCTCCAGCTAGGTCCCACCTCCTAAAGACACCAGAACCTCCCAAAATAGCACCAGAAGCTGGATACCAAACCTTAAACACAGTGCATGAGGGATATTTCATTTTTAAACTATAACCATTACTACTGATGTTATCATTACTATCATCATCACCATTACTATATCTCTAAAATCATGTTTGGATCAATATGTGTTAAATGATGGGATACAAATAATATGGAAGTTCATAAGGAAGACATCTACTCAGAATTTTCTATAGGAGCAATAAATTAAGATAAAAAATGTTATTTAAATTAAGGCCCCATACAATAAGTGGTAGTCCAGAAAAAGAAATGGGTTATAGTAAAGGGTATTCTAAAAAGATAAGTAATCATGTGCAAAGGCTTACAGATGAGAGTGAGTACAGGCTGCATTTTGAGGAACTGGAAGGCCATTAAAGATTGAGTTAAAGACAAGAGAAGAGTGAGAGAAGATAGTCAAGGAGATAGGCAAGGTTTAGGAGATTAAGGGTCTTGTAGAAGTTTGGGTCACAGTGTAATGGTAATGGGAAGCCATTGAAGGATTTTGAATTTTGGAAGAATATAAATATTCAGAGAAAAATGAAAAGACACATATTATTTATATTTTGAGTCTTCTGTGTGGAATTAATCAGGAAGGTGAAAGGATGGAAGATCTTTTAGACATCTAGTGCATAATTCAGGCTATCCATTAGGAATATCTAGATTAGATATAAGAAAGTTCAGCTAAAGAGGAGGGGTAGATCCGAGAATTATTTAGGCTTGGTGAATATTTTGGAATTAGGAACGAGAGACTTCTAGATTGAGGAACTTAGTAAATGGTAGACCCAATTACAGAGATGGATAACAATGCATAAAGAACAAGTCAGAATAAAAGTCATGACGAGTATCATACATGTTGTAAGTCTATATTCTTAGTTAAAAGAAGCCACACAATAATAAGAAGAAATACCTTACTTTCTGTGAAAGTGTTATTTTCTACAAATGTTTATCTACTAGCACAGCAACTGCTACTATCCTAATATAAAATTTAATATCTTAAAGTAGGGTCATACCATAACAAAATCCTAAAATATGTGGTATTGGTTTAGTAGGTAGACAGGAGGCAATCAGGTTACAATGAAACAGATAAAAGGAGTGAAAAAAGTAGACATGGGTATTTTCCATAGAAAATATTTGGTATAAAAACTATTGCTATGATAATTTGGAGTAAAGACCATGTACCCAGAAAACTGCCTGTGGCTGTACCACTGTGGCATCTGATCGCATCAGATCTCTGAAGCTAAGCAAGGTTGGGCCTGGTTAGTACTTGGATGGGAGACCACCTGGGAATACCAGGTGTTGTAGGGTTGGAAGAAGGACCCGGCAACACACTCTCCCCAAAAAAACCAGCCACTGAAAACCCTATGAATAGCAGAGAAGTATGATAATAGTGTTTCATCTATTGTACAGTGGCTATGAGACAGACACCAACTCAACAATACCTAACAACAACCACCACAACCGAGAAAACTGGTAATTTTTGGAGAAAAAAATTTAAAAAATGTTAGTGTATATTCACAGTGGCTTTTAATGTTTAGCAAGTTAATAATAACTTGATATGTTTAGCTTATTGTTGTTAGGTGCCCTCAAGTAGGTGTCCGACTCATAGCGACCCTATGTACAATAAGCAAAACACTATTGCCAGCACTTCTCTGCTGTTCATAGGATATTCAGTGGCAGATTGATTTTTGGGAGTGAGTTGCCTGGTCCATCTCCCATGACTACAGCGTCTGGTACTCCCTCGAGGTCTCCTATCCAAGTACCAACCAGACCTGACCTTGCTTAGCTTCCAAGATCTCATGGATTAGCCGCCACAGTGGTAAGGCTGCAGGCATGTTTAGCTGCGTATCACAAAAATATGATAAGCTCTTCTTTTCTAAGCAAGTATAATTTTTAAAAAGAAAAATACAGTCCAGAAATTTGGGATTTTACCAGGTTAGAAAGCTACTTTTAGAACCCGAAAAGTATGAAGTGAGACTGAAAAAAGGCTATAACCAACAAATATCCATTAGAAGTTTGAAGTTAAACAAAAGGACACACATTACAGATATTGCCTTCCTACTAAATCTATAAGTTCAGACTGTCTTAACATAGCAACACTAAGTAAGAGAGAGGCAACAAGTAAGGAACAGGGGAAATAAAAAGAGACTTCACCATGCATATGTATGAGAGAACTTTGGTTAGAATTGTTAGCACACAGAACTGCCTGTGAGCACATAGGTCAAAAACTTAGCATTTGTTCAGTAATAATATCCAAGTGGAATTACATATATGATTGTTATTGCTGTTATTAGCTGCTCTTGAGTCCAGTCCAACTCATAGTGACCCTCACAGGGTTTTCAATAGCTCATTTTTTAAGGATTGTTTTTCAGGAGTGGACTGCCACATCCTTCTTCCATTTTTGCAGTGTTGAGGATCAAACACGAGTCTTCAGAAAATGCAGAGCAGCACACTACCAACTGAGCTAAACTCCAGGCCATATTATGATTATAAACATATAATTGCACATATTTATATACACAAACACATACATACTACTCATAAACACTCATGTATAAAAATTGAGGAACCCCAAATTAGCACCAACAAGAAACATGATACAAATCCTATGCATTTCCCAAAGAGAGAATATCCTCACTACATCTAGGACAAAGCTCAATTCCCAAGACCATAAAGGAAACGCCTATAGTCAAAATTAGGTTTACAACTTGCTACAACAAGGAAGACTGCACACCATGAGGAAATATGGTGCATGTAAGAAAGACTTAGAATGGCACATTCATCTACTCAAGTTGAAATAACTAATCACCACAGATTAGGTGGTTTAAAGAACAGAAATTTAATTCCTCGCAGTTCTAGAGCCTAGAAGTTTGAGATCAATATGTCAGCATGGTTGGTTTCTTGTGAGGTCTCTCTCTGGCTTGCAGAAAGGCGCTTTCTTGCTGGGTCCTCACCTGGACTTTTCCCTGTGCACAAGTGTCCCTGGGGTCTCTCTAGTCTCCTAATCTGATCATTTTATAAGGACAACAGTTTTAGCAGATTAGAGCATATTCTAAATACCTTATTTTAACTGAATCATCTCCTGAAGGACTTTATATCCAAATATAATTGCATTCTGAGGATCTGAATAATTTGTGAGGAATAACTCATCCCACAACTGATGGGAATGTTTGGGTTTTATGCTGTTTGGGGAGCATTTGAGGAAGCCCAGTTCTCTACTGTATTGAATGCTATCAAGAAATAGGCAAATCTGTGATGCAGTATTTTAAGTTTTATCTAAGAGGAAGAAGGAATTAAGTGAGGCTAGAGTTGCCACTGGTAGTTATATTACCAGGAATGTGAGTCATTTAGTTTTATTTATTTGTCTCTGTGTGTTTGCATAATATTCTTGCTCTTTGTCTGTGTTTAGTGATGACTACTGAGAGGGCTTGTTTCATCTTGTTTCATCAAGGTCATGGACTGATCTACGAAATGTTGTTGATATGATATGGAATTATTTATTTCAGCAGGGAACACCATGGCCTAGCTATTTAGCAAGTAAACACTATGGCCTAAATTTAGTTACCAGGCTTGCTACCAGCTGTCAGCTGTCAGGGATGTTTATTTCTTTCTCACTCACTTCAGATGTGGCAATGAAGAATAATGAACAGTAAAGAACCTACCCAAATGTGTACTCAGTGGCCACTGAAAATAATGAATAAAGGAGTTCCTCCAAAAGAGCCAGGATCAGGAAGTTATCATGGAACTTTTTTACCATATGGAAGAAAAATCTTCCAAGGACTGTTCAACAGAATACCACCAGTGCCCTGGATGAGCAACTGCTAGGTATATCCCCGTTTTCCCGTTCTCAATGGAATTCTTTTTACTACTTCACCATTGCTTATTAAATACAGTGGGTGAAGGAAGTAATAATTCATTTTGCCTTTTCAGATCAGAGGTATCCAGAATATGAGAAATCATATCAAGGTCTGATTGAGCTGGATTCAGAAACTGCATGAGATTTGGGGATTTCTCAGTTAAAGACATATCAAATATCTACTGTGTGAGAAAAGGATAAAAATGGATAATTTCATCAGAAGTGCAAACATGGTAGAGACTGCAAATAATTCACATATTAGTAGACTGCATTTCCTAGGCTCACTTGCACTGGGTGGTTATATGAATAAGATCTAGCCAACAAAATGTAAGAGGAAATTATGTATACCATAACCTGTTAGATTCTCTTGTGTATTTATTTCTTTCCTCTTTCCTGCTGCTTTTGATGGTAATTACTATGTTGTTGTTAGGTCCCTTCAAGTTGGGTCTGACCCATAGTGACCCTCATACAGTTTTTCAATAGCTGATTATGTCCTGATTGCTTCTGGAGTGGAATGCCATGTCGTTCTCCCATTTTTGTGGTGCTGGGAATCAAACCCAGGTCCTCAGAGAGTGTACAGAAGCACTCCACCAACTGAGCTAAACCCCAGCATGGTAATTACCATAGAGATCAAATATGTTAAAGAAAAAATGGCAAATTCTTTGTCAGCCTAGGCTGTTGAATGATCTTATGGAGGAGAATCGACATCCTCAATCAGCAGCAACCATCTTGCACTTTTAAATGCTAAGAAATAAACCTCTATTACAATCAAGTCATTATATGTTAAGTATATATTTGTTACAACAGCTGGTAATACTCTAACCTCAACCCTAATTATTATAACATTTGATTGATGAAATAGGTTATTACTTGACCACTATACTATGCAAATAATATAATTACTTAGAAGCATGTAATTCTTGAGAAAGGCAAATATTTTGCTGGATAGTTAACCAAGTAATAAGAAAACTCCATACATAGGGTATGTCTATCTGGCACCTAAGAAGTCATCATTATTGAACCACAAATATTTTTGCCTTTGAATTCCCTAAGTGAATACCATCAGTGATATCACTACTAACATTTGCCTTAGATTCCTCTTGACAAATTCTTCTTAATGCTTGTAAAGATTACAATATTTATTTCACCTTATGAACTCATATACTTATTCATATTAAAACAATAAATGTATGATGCATGTATCCTTGTTTATTATAGATTCTAATATGTGTAAATCTGAGTTTCAAAAGAGATATTTTGTTCCCTCCACCACTTTAATTATGTGTTTTATCCAGTGTTGAGATCTTTCCTCTGAAGTAAATGACGCACTTTTGGATATATTGTGTTGCATCTTTTTGAGAATCAGACATTAGGTATTCATATATTTGCATATTTGCTCTAAAGTTTTTAGAAGAAATAAAGTTTTCCCCAATAATTCTAAGCCTTCTTATTCCATGTAACTTTCACTTATTTGAAATAATCCAAGGATATCAGCAGAGGGCTTTTGAGTTCACCAATCAGATTGAAAGCCTGTATGTAATACGGGTTAGGAATAAAACATGCAATTAAAATGACAATAGCATAGTATCCAGCCACTTCTTATTGACTAGTGGAAACAGAGGGCAGAACAACATTCTTTCATTTATATATTCAACTTAGTACTTCCCTAGCTCATCTTTGTTTTCTTCCACCACCCTTTGCGTCTTGGCTCTGCTAATTGGGAACAATTGTGATTTTCACAAAGCAATAAAAAGCATCCCCAGGCAAGGTAAGTTCCTCTAGATATTTTCTGTTTCAAATGTACTTTAAACTTAAGAGAAGGGGTTAGGGAAGTAGCTCTGTGGTAGGGTGTTTGTCTAGCAAGTGCTAGCCCTGGGTTCAATCCTTAGTACCAAGAGAAAAAAGCAAAAAATAAATAAATAAACAAACAAACCTAAGGAAAACTACAGATCAGTTATGTGGGATGCATGTAACTACCTAGCTATTCTCTTAGAAGTCATTTAAGCCATACTTCTAAATTAAGAATGGAAATTCTAACCTTAAACAACACTTTAAAATCAATCAGTAAACCAGGCACTGTACCACACACCCATGATTCCAGAAACTCAGGAGGCTGAGGCAGGAGGATTGTGACTTCAAGGCCAGAAGCCTGCACAAGTTTGCAGGAATTTGTCTTAAAATAAAAAGTAAAAAAGAGGCTGTGGATATAGCTCAGTGGTAGGGCACTGGCCTAGTATGTGCAAGGACCTGGACTCAACTCCAAGTACTGAAAAAAAAATATATATATATAATAAAATATTACTATCTTCCTCTACCACCCTACCCTTTTCTATTGCTTTCTCAAACATTTATAGTACATTCACCAACAATATTTTGCCCAAAGCAATCTAAAACTAAATTCAAAGAACAATAGTAATTCATGTATTTGTCAAAAATATGGCAGATTATATATGCAACTAATTTTGATACATTATTTAGTGTCAAAGTTTGAGAATCTAGAATGCTAATGAATGCTTCATTGTTCTTTGTCCAAAAAGGAGGCTGAAAGGAATGGGCATCCTGAGAGACAGCAAAAAGAAAATCCTACATCTACCTTCATCTTTTAATTTCTTCTGAGACTCTCGAAAATAAGTGATAGGCTCTCAATAGTACATTCAGGATACAGAATTCCAAACTGATAAAAGATGCAAGGGAACTTAGAAGTCACTTTAGCTTAAACCTTTTCTCTTTGTCCTTGTACTTTTATTTCTTTTTTTCCTAACAAAAGGAAAAACCTTACTTAATTAATTAATTAGGGATCAGTAGAACATGATCATTTCAAAAAGCAATTAAGAAGCTAATATAGTTAGAGAAAATTTAACAAGTAAATTTTAGGATAAGAATTACTTAGATATAAAACTAGTCAGCCTTTAAAAGACTACAAATATTTTGGGTTATCTATACCAATGCCAGGGACTGGGATTTAGCTCAGTTGATAGTCTCTGAGGTCGTGAGTTCAATTCCCAGCACTGCAAAAATGGGAGAAGGGCCTGGCAATCCATTCCCAGGGCAATCCCAAAACAGTCAGCCACTGAAAACCCTATGAGGGTTGCTATGAGTTGGATGCCAACTCGATGGCACCCAACAACAACAACAACAACAACAACATACCAATACCAGGCTGAGATTTAGCTCAGGTGGCAGAATGATGTTCTGCACTCTGTGAGGTCCCGAGTTCCATTCCCAGCACCGCAAAAATGGAAGAAGGACCTGGCAATTCACTCCCGAGGCAATCCCAAAACAATCAGCCATTGAAAACCTTATGAAGATCGCTATGAGTCAGAGGTGGCTCAATGGCACCTAACAAAAAAACAACATACCAATGACAAAATGTACATTTGTACTGGACAAAAATCTATAAGTTAATGAAACTTTACTAAGTCTAGAAACTTTAATTAAGAGTAACCAATCAGACAAACTAAGGCTATTCTACATCAGCACTGAGTGACCTTTGCTCCCAGTGGATATTGAAAGGATATGTCTTTCCAGTTTTTTTTTCTTACAGCACTATTATAATAAATAATCTCCAAAAATTATTTTGAAAAAGTTTGTCTCCCTTTTTGCCTATTTATTTCTACAGGGGCAGTAAGAATATTAATCATACAAGCCTGCTTAAGTTTGCTTGCAATTGTAGAACCATATAATATTATGTAACAAATAAGGTGAAAGTTAATTTGTGTCCAGAAGTTTATATAGGAAAACTTGAAATGTACTTTATAAATCTGTTATTGTTGTTCTTCCAACCAAGACTATGAAACCAAGAACAAGACACTCCCCCTACAAGATTTCATGTACAGCACCTAAAATTAAGGTGAAGTTTTATATTCTTAAGGTTTTCCAGTTTTGGTAATATCCCTAACCTGTCAGGAAATCATCACCATTATGACCTGTAAGACTAGGATCCTCCAGTGAAATTTTCCAGGGAGGGATTTGTTGGCATTAGCCCCATAAAAATTTTTAATAATGGGCTTGTCTCAACTAATTCAAAGAGATTCATTCTCAAATATGGCCCTCCAGTTTCAATGGTTAATTGTACGTGTGAACTTTATTAAGTGATGCTCAGATAGCTGGTAAAACTTTATTTCTGATGGTGTCTGTGAGGGAGCTTCTGAGAAAGATTAGTATTTGAATTAGTAGACTCAGTAAAGAAGATCAGCACTCAATAATGTAGACAGGCATCATCCAATCCATGAAAGGCCCAAATAGAATGCAAAGGAAGAGAAAGAGCAAATTACCTATATATCCCCAAATCTAATCCATACACTTTCAACAGTTTTAGAGGGCTACAAAATCAGATGCAGATTAGAATCATGTGTAGATTGGATTTGCAGTCAAGAGCTGATTTTTGTATCCCTATAAAACTTTTGAAAGGGTGTAGATTAGATTTGAAAATATATGGTATGTCTATCCTGGAGCATTGACACTTCTCAGTTCTTCAGCTTTCAGATTCAGAGTAAATTCTACTACCAACATTCAAGTTTTCCAGCTTGAAAATGGCAGATAGTAGGAATTCTTAGCCTCCATAGTCACGTAAGACAATTCCCATAATGCTTTAATCAAAATATCTCTTTCAAACACACACATACACACACAAATACATATACACGCATATAATCAGGGATCCAAAAATGTACATGCACTGTAATAGACATTATCTATTATATTTGAAGTTGAATTAAATTGTGATGGTAACCACTTTGAGCGCCTCTTATAATTGCAGGAGTCAAACTTGTATTCATCTTTTCATTGGTATATATTGAGTAGAACAATTTAAATATTTAAAATGTGTATACATTTTTGGCACCTCTGTATATGCATATAGGGATATATGCACATACATAAATTCCCTGTTGGTTCTGTGACTCTGCAGAAATCTGACCAAAATGTTTAGTTTCACAACTGATTTAGCCAATTATAACTTAGTAAAAAGGAGAATACATTCTTAATGAACCAATCCAAATAATCATATTGACATTAAACATGTGGAGCTTCCGTAAATGTAGTTATCCCAGAATTCTGAGGGATCAATAGCAATCAGTTGCTACTTAAAGATAATTCATTTCAGATGATTAATTTCACAAACTCATAATGTAAATTGTGGTTAGAACGATGTAAAGAAAAAGAGAAAAGGCTTCCTCAACTACATAAAATAACATTTAAAATTAACAGCACTGTATGCCAAAAAAAAAGCACATATATCGTTACCACTTCATTAAGTGCTATGTCATTAATTCTTTTCTTGATCTTGGGTCAGTGGTTTTTTTAATAAATTATATCAGTTTGGTACTACAGATTTTCCTGGAAATCTGTGCACAGTCCATTGGTACCAGTGAAACTTGGGTAAGAGGTGTTATCTCAGAAGCCAAGGATCTATTCTTAAAGTATGAATATTTCACAATACCTGGTACATTCCTTTCAACTAGGCTCTGAGTCTGGTTTCTTTGTTAAACAAACAATCTCAAGCCTATGGCTTTTACCAGAGGCTTCAGCCAAGAATAGGGAAGTAGAAATCCATGTAGTTATTATTTTTGCTGTTTTCTTCCTTTGTTTAAACCCATATTTTTGTCTAGTATTATTTTCTTTCTTCCAGGAAGACTTAATTTAACACTGTAGTACCAGTAGGTTGGTGTTGAATTCTTTCACATTTTATATATCTGGAAGACCATTTATATATATTTCCTCTTTTACAAATATTTTTGCACCAGACACTGTAGTACATGCCTAAAATCCCAGTGACTCAGGAGGATGGGGCAGAAGGATGTCAAGTTTGAGGCCAGAGGCAGCCAGTGCAACTTAGACCATCTCAAAAAATGAAGAGGTTGAGGGTACAGCTCAGTGGTAGAGGACTTGCCTAGCATGTGTTAGGCCGTGGATTCCACGCCCCCCCCCCCACTACTGCACAGCAAAAATTTGCTGGGTATAGATTTGAGCTTTAATACATTCTTTGACTTTTAGTACTTTGAAGATGTTGCTCCAGTGTCTTCTTGCTTATATTGTTTCCAGTGAGAAATTTGTTGTCCTTTGTGTCTGAGTTCTACTATATGGAACATTATCTTTTCTCTAGCTGATTTTAAGACTTTTCTCTTTTTATCACTGGTTTTGAGAAATTTGTGCTTTGCTTTGGGTCCTTATTTTTTTATGTTTTTTATGCTTGCAGTCTATGGAGACTCTTGAATCTACAGATTTATAATTTTTATATACTTTTAAAAAATATTAGCCATTCTTTCTTAAAACACTTCTCTAATAATCCCTCCAACTAGGGATTATAATAGCAAGTACATAGACTGCTTTAACTTATTACATAGTTCACTAGATGTTCTTTTGTTTTCTTTTTTAATGCTGCTCCTTCTGTTTTTCATTTTGGACAGATTCAATTGTCTTCAAGTTCATTGATTTTCTGTACTCTGTAAATTTTGTTAATTATATCAGGTATACTTTTTATCTTGGGTTTCTTAATTTTTATCTTTATTGGTTTAATTTGGGTGGATGTTATTTTCAAAGTCACTACTTGTTTTTTTTGTTTTTTTGTTTGTGGTTGTTGTTGTTTTTTTGTGGTACCCAGGGCCTCATGCCTGCATGCTCTGCAATTGCTGGACCACTGAGCTGCACCCCTACCCCATTTTTTTTTAACTTTTTGAGATAGGGTTTCAATAAGTTATGCAGACTGCCTCTGGTCTTGAACTTGCGATCCTCCTGCTTCTGCCTCCTGAGCTGCTGGGATTACAGATGTGTGCCACCACACCCGTTGTACTATTTTATTTCTTAACATATCCAGTATAGTTATAATAAACTTAATATCTTGCTCTTGTGAATCCTAACAGAGTTAGATTCTCTGCATTATAGTATATACTTCCGTGGGGTTTTTGTTTATTTCTTTGCCTGGTAATTTTTGATTAGTCACCATTCATTGCAAATTTTACCTTTTTGGTGTTACTTTTTTATTCCTATAAATATTTTGAGTCTATTCTCAGATATAGGTGAAAGTAGAAGTAGAAGTAAGTGCAATGTTTACATCATAGCTAATTATTCTCCATTACTCTGGTAAGACTCTTCTAAGTATGACACCAAAATCCCTGTGAATCTAAAGGTTTTCCAACCCAAATGGTGAAAACAAATACAATGATCAGCTCTGTGTGACGTTCATCACTTATATTTTGATTCTGAAACTCAGGTAAACTCACACACAAATGAAAGGAAGTACTATACCAAATAATCAACAAAGACTGTGTAGAACTCCAGAGATCTCTATCTGTGTAGCTCCCAGAATAATTCAGTCTTATTATGATTTATTTATTCCTACATCTAGAAGAAGTGCAACCAGAGTACTCCTTGGAGGCAAGAATGGCCAGATGGCATCTTACATTTTTAGGACATGCAGTCAGGAGAGATCAATCCCTAGAGAAAGACATCATGTTTGGGAGAGTGGCAGGCCAATGAGAAAAAGGAAAACCCTCCACCAGATGGATTGACAAGGTGTCTGCAACAATGGGCTTAAACATAAATAAGATCGTGTGCCTGGCACAGAATAGGAAAGTATTTCAATATCAAGGATATGGAATCAACCAAAGGGCCCATCAACAGAAGAATGGATTAAAAAAAAAAACCTATGGTATATATACACAATGGAATACTACTCAGCAATCAAAAAAGGAAATAATGCCATTTGCAACAAAATGGAATTGGAGAAAATTATTTTAAGTGAACGAATACAAGCTCAGAAAGAGAAATATCACAGGTTCTCACTCATATGTGGGAGTTGAATCAAAATTATAAGGATCAAAGGTCAGATCAAAATAAAATGGAAAAAAAAAAGCTAAGAATGGTGTCAATATAAATGGTCTAGAAAATGCATGCAATTGTTCTGACAAGATAATAACAACGTTTGCTACAGGAAAAATTTCTATCTTAAACAGAACTGGGACTCAAGTACACATAGAAAAATATTACCAAGTAAATGATAGAGAAGACTTAAATGGGGAGGGTGGGGGTGAGGCATACAAGAGGGTAAGGGGGAACCTATATGAATAATGTATGTCAAAATGCATATAGGTAAATGCCACAATGAAAAGCATGTCAGAATGAATCACATTAAGGTGTATATTAAAAATGTCCAATAAAAAAATTATTCAAAAAAAAAAAAAAGCTAAAGTCGACCTAGCGGAGAAGGGACAATTTGGAGAACACAAAAGAAGGAAGGAGAGATCTAGCAAAAGGAAGAAATCCTGGGAGAGGAGAGGGGGAGGAGGAGGAACAAGGAGGAATGAGGAATGGGGGAGGGGTGACCTCAGGGTGAACAGCCTAACTTTAATAGTCCTGGAAATAATTATAATAACACCAATAATACCAAAGAATGGTATTAATACAGATGGACTAGAAAATTCATCTAATAGTACTGACAATGTAAAAGAAAGTTCACTATAGAGAAAGCTTCAATCTTAAACATAATTGGAACCCAAGGATATATAGAAAACTATTACCATAAAAAGACAAGCAATGGAAGAGAAGTCTTTAGTGGGGGGCATGACAAGGGGAGGAAGTGCACAAGAGAATAAGGGGGAACTTATCTGTGGAATATACAACAAAATGCCTATATGGAAATGTCACAATGAAAAGCATGTCAGAATGAATCACATTAAGGTATATACCAAAAATTTCCAATAAAAAAAAGAATAGGAAAGTATATCAATCTGCTGTACATAGGGTCACTATGAGTCAGACTTGACTCGACGGCACCTAACAACAGCAACATAAATGTGATCCATGGTTTAAAGTCCTTCATTGCCACAGATGTTGTTGTTGTTGTTAGGTACCGCTGAGTCTTGTCTAACTCCTAGTGACCCTCGTAGGATTTTCAATGGATGACTATTTGGAGATTGCCTCAGGAGTAGATTGCCACGTCCTTCTCCCATTTTTGTGGTAGTAGGAATTGAACTCGGGACCTCAGTGACTGCAGAGTGGCCCTCTAACAACTGAGCTAAATCTCAGCCCTTGCTAAAGATTGTTGTGTTGTTGTTACGTGCCGTCGAGTCGGTATCCGACTCATAGCGACCCTCATTGGGTTCTCAATGGCTGACTGTTTCGGGATTGCCTTGGGAGTGGATTGCCAGGCCCTTCTCCCATTATTGCAGTGCTGGAAATTGAACTCCGGACCTCAGAGACTGCAACGCAGTGCTCTACCAACTGAGCTAAATCCCAGCCCTTTGCTAAAGATAGAGTTAGTTAAATTCCATTTTTAAAAAGCCAAATATCTCATAGATAAAAACAGTGAACAAAGTAAATACATAACTATTCAGACTGTGAGAATTTTTTATTATTATCCTTTACATAGCTGGGATTTAGCTCAATTGGTAGAGCACTGCTCTGCAGTCTCTGAGGTCCCGAGTTCGATTCCCAGCACCACAAAATGGGAGAAGGATGGGGCAACCCACTCCCAAGGCAATCCCGAAATAGTCAGCTATTGAAAACTCTATCAGGGTCGCTATGAGTCGAACTCAACTCGACGGCACCTAACAACAACAACATGCTTTATATACTATGCTTACACCTAGTAAGTATATGATTCTCACATTATTATAATGTTACTCCAAAATGGCCAACCCATTTTTCTTGTCTGTCATTGCCTACACTATATATGTGATGAAGGACTTTCAAATTTTACCATGGATAGATCTCTTATAAAGGATAGGGGAAAGATCCAAACACCCGTGAGTTTGTGTATTCGTTTGAGTGCCTGTGCAGAAATTTGGACTGGGATGCATTATACATAGGCATGAATATGTACATGCATGTGTTATTCTTACATATGCATCCAACTATATCATTACCATGTGTCTGAGAAGATTTATGCATATATATATATATATATATATATATATATATATATATATATATATGAGGGGATTAGATTTAGTATGACTATCTATTTTGGGGGTCTTCTACTGGGCTTTGTGTCTTGTAGGGATCTAGACTTCTGTGGAATTATGTGAGATGATGAGCTAGGTTGCCATGAGGTAGATGTGGGCAATCAACAGTCAAGGAGGTATAGAACAATGCAAGGTGGTAACAGAGAACTGACACGACTTTGGATTTTAACCTATGTTCCATAGCAATGAGATTTTGTTCTACCTGATTTTAATTTAATAGCCACGTCCTAAGAGCCCGTTGTTCTAGGACAAATTCTAGAAAAATAAATGAAGACCACAAAATAAATCCACCAAAAGCTCGTATTTCAAAATGCTTAATGCTTCAAAATTTTATTTTGAGGTAATGTTTATGCTGCAGCAACATTTAAATAAAATTTGGATGACCTCTAAAGACACCCTAAAAAACAAATGAAGTAGGATGAGCAAAAAGCTAAGAAGTCAGGGTCTATTTGTTTAAATACAATTTGGCTAAGGAAGGTGGCTTTTGTTTGCCAAGTTGGAGAGAACCTGTCTTGGTATCTAGCTGCTTTACTGTCAGATTCAGGACTTCCGTGGGTAAATAGAAAAGAAAAATTCATAGGCATAGAAATGGTCATTTTAAAAAGATCACTTTGCTTCCATTATTTCCTCCTATCTCATGGAGAATAGCCCAGACCAAATCCATGAGCCAGTTAGAGAACTTTACACTGCTTTTCTTTTAGAGAAAAGACCCTAGAAGATATTAGAAGGAGAAATCAGCAAATGCCCAATTACTTATGTATGTGATACCATTCACCAAACATTCCTGAACACCTCTTCCCAATATGCCTAACAAAGAGTTAGAGCATAGTAGATAGAATTGTTCTGATAATCAAATGGGGGGATGTTCAGCAAAAAGAAATGAAGTAGCCTTTTCCTCTAATGATGTGCCATTTTTCTGTTGTGCATTCAAACCTGGCCCTATGCTTCCCGAATGCAAGTTTGACCTTCAAACCTATATTTCCATAACATATGAGAAAACTGACTAAAAATGAATATTTATCAAAATTTATTCAAGAAATACCTATTGGGTAACTGTTATGTCCCAATCACTATTGTCAGATGTTAGCATACCAGGGTAAACAAAATAGAACAAAATCTTGCCCTTCCAGAGCCCATATTTTAGCTTGAGAAATAATAAGCATAATGCATAAGGCAAATACCTAATTAGGTAGAAGATAAAGGTCATGGGAGAGTCAAAATGATTAAGGGGGATCAGAGGTAACAAGAGAGAAGGTGCAATATTTAAATAAGGACAGTTGATATGTGAGTGAGGACATGAAGGAGGTAAGGGAGTTGCCAAAGGAGTAGTGTTGGGGAAAACACTGAGAAAAGAGTACTGTCAGTGGAGAAAATAGGTAGAGCAAGATCCAAAGGACAGAACACAGCCAGTCTGCTTAAGAACAGCATGGAAGCTGTTAGGCTGGAACAGAGTGATGATACAGTAGAAGATGAAGTTTGAGGTGGAGGATGAGGGTAGTAGTGGTGCAGATTATATTGAATTTGTATTAAGGACATTGAAAGGAGGTTATAATGTAGGAAAAAGAAAATTGCAGCCGGAGTTGAAATGTCAGGTTCACATTCTAATGTATGCCTTTCTACTCCTATAACTTTAGACAAGTTACTTACTTATAATTGTCCAGTGTCATGTTTCCTCAAAACAGTTCAACAAATATTTTTAAAGTGCTTCTTCTACACTAGTGGATTCAGATAAAGATTACATGATCCACTTGGCTAAGAAGTCTATTGATTATTTGGAGAAGATAAGGCAACCATCAGGTCCAATCAAGTACATTGAATATGACAAAACAATTGACAGGTAGAGAGAAGGTGGTGGTGACAAGGCTTCTGTGACCACCCAATCGACAACCTGTCCTCACTCTCTGTCACATCACCCTGTGTTCTTTTGTCATGGCACATACCATAGTTGGAAATGAGTGTAGTCCTCATTCATTTTCTCTCTATCCTCATAAGAAAAAAATCTGAATAAGGGGAGGACCCTCCCTTGTCTGCCTTCTCCACAGCTCTATTGTATCTCAAAAGCCTGTCGCAGAGTCAGTCACAAGGTCAGATCTTTAACATTGTAAAAGTGAATGTGTGGAGAGAGAATAATAAGAGGAAGCTTCACAGAGAAGGGGAAATTTTAGATGGATTTCTCCATAGAAATAGAGTTTAGCAGCTAAGCAAGCTAAAGTAGGCCATTTTTAGACATAAGAACTAGCTCATGCAAAGGCAGCAGATGTGTTTAGCAAGTCACATATTGAGGTTTCTCTCACAAAATGGTGATGAGAATTCAACAAGATCACATGTCTGAGTGGTGTGGAAAGGCTGCCCATGGTTGGCAGAAGCCAAACAGAATGTTATAGTTTTCTCTATGTGGTGTCAAAAGACTTCTTTGGTGAAACTGTTACACAATTACCTACATACCTCAGTGGTGTTTAATGAAGCTGTTATATTAACAAGAAGAGTTCATAAGTGGTTGTTGCTGTCTTTTAAACTTTCCAAATGTGTATCTAAACCTAGATTCTCCCTTTATAACCTCCTACTACCTCAGTATTGCTGGGATAAAACTCTAATAAATAACCAATATTGCTCCTCTAAAGGGAAATGTCATGCTTGCTGTCCATGAAAGATAAATATTGTGGTAGCCTTTGAAAGACGTCACCTTTATGAAAGATCTATTAAATAAGTAAGGTGAATCTTCAAGGTGAGAAAAAGAATGGAAGCAAGGGATTTAGGTAGATTTGTGTGGACCAATCCAGAAACATTGTAAAACAGTATACAGGTAACCACACTAGAAGTCAAACAATCAGATTCGTAATGCAGTTAGGATGCAGCACTGTGACATGTGTGCATGATCTGAATGATACTTTTGTCATTTAAATCAAAAGTGACAGTTGAAAAGATTTTCAGAAATCTATGCCCTTAATAATCTCTTGAGCATTTCATTGCATCTAGTGTTGGAATAATGAAATAGGAAAAGATATGGGAGATTATGATTCTACCGATGCCAAAAACTATAGAAAAATGGGGAATTTGTAGTGACAAAAGATTTAACATCAAATAATGGCTCAAATATTTAAAGCTGTGTCCCCAATAGCAAGTCACTTAATCTCTAAATCTGATCCATTAGATGGAACTAATAAACATTATAATACCTGCCATCATAGAGATACCAAAGGGGTAAATGAATTAAGTGATGTGAAATTGACTATTTACAATAGGAAATTATAAAAATATGTCACTCATTTTGCAGCATTGGGTGTTGAACCCAGGGCCTTGCAATACCTTCCAAATACTGTGCCACTGGACTACATTCCTAGGCCATTTTCTATTTTTTACTTTGAGTCAGGGTCTAAGTTATGCAGGCTGCGTCTGCCCTCAAACTTGCCATCCTTCTTTCTCTGCTTTCTGAGTCACTGGGATTACAGGCAGGCACCACAGGGCATGGCCTCCAACAAATGTTACTTACCATGTCAGTTATTTTGCTTTGATAGCTGGGAATAGTACAGGTTTCCCAGCAGTTCTTCCAGTGATTGCCCATGGCAAGTATCTTCTCAATATACTCTTTCCCTGGAAAGCTGAACACGTAACTGTCATACTACTTTTTTATTGGAAATTTTTATTATACAACTTAATGTGCTTCATTCTGACATGCATTTCATTGTGACATTTCCATATGTGTTTCATTGCACATTGCACAGATAAGTTCCCCCTTACCCTCCCACCCTGCCACCAAAGGCCTCTCTTCCTCTTGCATGTCTTTTTGTGGGAATATTTTTCCATGTATCTTTGGATCCCAATTATGTTTAAGGTCAAAACTTTTTCTGTAGTGATCTATCTTTTAACATTGTTAGTACTATTACCTGAATTTTCTAGCCCATTTGTATTATTACCATTCTTTGGTATTATTGGTATTATTATAATTATTTCCTGAACTATTACAGTTGGGCTGTTTACTTTGAGATCACCCTCTCTTTCATTCCTCACTCCTCCTTGTTCCTCCTCTCCCTTCTTTCTTCTCCCAGGATTTCTACTTTTGATGACCCCCTGCCTACTGACAATCAAGGCTCTATAGTTAGCATCTGAGGAATTGCTCAACATAATATGAGATTAAGGACAGCCTTGCCAATTGTTCCATCCTCACTGCCTAGACCCATCCCCAGCACATAGTTGGTACTCACTAATCAGTTGTTGATAAATAGATCAGTTAACAAACTTACATTTTACCCATGCACCATTACTCTCCTTGAAACACATCCTAGGATTTAGCCTCATTAAATTACATTCTCCTTATACCCATTCTATACTTTCCCAGCTCCAGGCCTTTGTCAAACTAATTTCTTCCACCTCGAATACCCTCCCACCACTTATTTCCATGTTTTTGTCCCCACATAAAAGACATTGTTATTATCTTAAGAAAAGTATTATCTTCCTCATCTGGACTCTTAGAATATTTTTATTTATACTTGTTCTGTGATACTTGTAACGTTCTACCTGTGCTGTGTGAATTGAAGAATGTGTTTTATTTCCCCTATTAAGGTACATAATGGATTCACTGCTACATTTAACACAGTGCCTGCCATAGTGGCCTACACAAAATAGATGTTCAAGAAATGTTTGTGAAATATATGAATGAAAGTCAAACAGCAGCAGAAATAATTATGCATATCCTACTCACTAGTTAAAAATTATAGGAAATGTTCCAATTCTATTTAAATCAGAATGTGGCTTCTTGACAA
Source organism: Pedetes capensis (assembly GCA_007922755.1). Classification (NCBI taxonomy): domain Eukaryota; kingdom Metazoa; phylum Chordata; class Mammalia; order Rodentia; family Pedetidae; genus Pedetes; species Pedetes capensis. The sequence goes on from VMDO01017932.1 coordinate 40,795, forward strand.
AATAGGCTCATGCTTTGCTATTGAAAAATTATGATATGAGAACATTTTGAATTCAATACTCATATTAATATGTCTTAGGCGCTTATATTTTCTAATGTAATGATTCAGTAGAGATGAAGGAAATGTATATGATGAAAATTTGTTAAAAATTCAGCAACTTGTATTAACTAAATCTCAACCTGCAAGCTTGAAAGCTTCTCTATGATAATATTCTATTTGATGACCTTTTATATTTTTCCTTTGGAAACTGTGCTTAGACTTAATAACCCAACTTTCTCATTATCATTTATTTTGACCTCAAGACTAATTTTGCAGCCTGCAGGGGAAAACTTTTCCTGCTAATTAGTTCTTCTTGGTTGTATTCCAAGAGAAATGACAAATTTCACCTTGTTTAAGATGCCTCTTGATACTTCGTTAAGCCATCTAAAGAAACCATGTATAATTTTTAAGTTCACACATTTTTTCTCTGTGAGAAAGAAACCAACACTTTACCCAAATATTCCTCACTCTTTAACATCATTCAGCAATGTACAACCTGAAACCTTGGCATTTCAGTGTTATTGTAATGAGCTATTGTTGTTGCTGTTGTTAGGTGCCCTGGAGTAGGTATCTCATTGCAACCCTCATAGGGTTTTCAATGGCTGAGTGCTTCGGGATTGCCTTGGGAGTGGATTGCCAGACCCTTCTCCCATATAATGAGCTATAGAGGTAGTAAATTAATTTATAAATCACATACTACTATTTCATTGGAGAAGGACCTGGCAATCCACTCCCAAGGCAATCCCGAAACAGTCTGCCGTTGAAAAACCTATGAGGGTTGCTATGAGTCAGATACCGACTCTACGGCACCTAACAGCAACAACAAGACTATTTCATTAAATTAACTACAGTCTGACTTTCATCCTTGATTTATTTAAAATGATTGGTTTATTACTAAAGACTCTATTTCCTCTGTCAGGTTGATTATTCACTATCAAGGCTTCTGCAATTAAGGAATATTTTAGTCTTGGAGTTAGTTTATTGATGATTCTGTATCGTCAGTAGTAATCTGTGGCCATTTATCCTTCTAGAAGGAGAACAAAGAAGCACAACCAGTAATTGTTTTAATTCCAACTTCTTTGCTGTTTCAAAATTCTTGGAGATGATTCAGTTTTTTAGTCACCCATTTACTTTGGTGACACTTTATTGGACTATTGGCAATACACAAACTTTAAAACTGTGAGTACCACCTGTCTCACATGACCTTTTACTATTATCCCATTAAGTCTCTGAAATCAAGAAAGTATTCTTTATCTAGCTTCCTTCTAGTGATGGTTTATCAAGTACAATGTTTGAGTAATCTGTATTCAAATTTCAGTTTTGCCACTAACTCTTGTGTTTTGGTTTGCCAATGTTTCTCTTAAATCCTCTTGCCAAAATAAGATATTTAACATCACTATGCCCATCTGTTCATTTACAAAATACATATAACACATATACCACTCAGAAATTGCATTTAACATTTCACAAAACACACATTTAGCCACTAGCACTTATTCTAGCACTAGCACTATCTCTGCTTAAAATGCACCATGTCTTACTTCTGCCTATAGGATGAAGACTACACTCCTTAAATGGAAAAACTAAGTTCTCCTCGGACACACCATAAGTGATCTCTAATGGTTTTGCATCTGCAGAATGAGTTGCTACAATGGCCTCATACTACTCCATGCCAATTGTTAACATCTGTTCTCAACTCCACATTCAGTGATGTGAAATTGGCCATGATTGGAGTATTTACATGACAGAAATCAGCCACCAAAGAGTGTGTTTTTAAACATTTAGAACTACACCAATGTTAATAGGTACTTCAATCAGCATAGCTGTGATTACAGCATTCAAATAACATCTCATTAAACTCAAAGGAAAAACCAAAATATTTACAATAGCCTGGAAGGTTTTTTGTACTCTGGCCCTCATGACTTCTCTAATCTCATCTTCTTCTCTTCCTCCACCCTTCAAATATTCTGTTCCAGCCCCACTAGTGTGTTTGTTCTCCCTCAAATACTCCACACACACTTCCAATTAAAAGACTACCAGAGAAGAGCTTGCTGTTCTTTCTACACCAAGTGCAGATTTGCACATGGAATCTTTCTCATCCTTGAAAGCAAATTTCAAAGTCACCTCTTCACAGAGATCCTTCTCATCAGTAATGCAGCTTTCTCACATAGCCCCTTTGTTCAAATTCAAACCAAGTCCCCTCTTGAATGGACTCATCCCTTCAAACAGGTCCTAGGAAAAAAAGTAGGATCTTTGAAGGAAGGAAAAGGCAGCCCCCAACTCAAAGTAAATACAACCTGATGTACAGTACTCAATTTGGCAAGCAGAATTTGGGCAATTTGTGCCCTCGTTGCTGGGTCAGCTGAGCTCCCTCATTCAATGCCAAATTGCATGGCCATTTGTGGGGCACTATCCTTTAGCACTCTGTTTAAATAGCTATGGGCTCAAGTATTCTCTGCCATGGCACTTCCTTTGTTTCTTTGTAACACCAATCAAAATGTATAATTACTATATCTATCCAACTAAAGAAACTATGTTTAATTCCTAAACTGGTGTATTTCCCCTTCTGGTAAAAACATTTTTTCCAAACATCTCTCACTCTTTAATACCATTTAGCAACACACAATTTGGAACTCTGAAATTTGTTAAGATGATGATATACAAAAATAATAAAATATTTTGGAAAATAATATCAATTTGAATAAATTATCTAATGTCTAACTTTCACTCTTGATTTATTTCAAATGACCAATTTGTTACTAAAATCTACCTCTATTTCCTCTGCCAGATTACATTATTTGCTC
>VMDO01017933.1:0-27275 GCA_007922755.1 Pedetes capensis
GGGGGGCATCCAGAGAGGCAGAGATGGGGGACACCCAGAGAGGCAGAGATGGGGGGCATCCAGAGAGGCAGAGATGGGGGGCACCCAGAGAGGCAGAGATGGGGGGCATCCAGAGAGGCAGAGACAGAGGCCACCCGCGGCCACCACTCTTCCTTCCTGGCCTCTCCCCTGGTGCATCGCTCCTCCTCCTCCTCCTCCTCCTCCTCCTCCTCCTCCTCCTCCTCACAGCTCCCCTCTGGTTCCTTCACCTCCCCCTCTCCTGTCTCTGCGCTCTCTGGGCCTTTGCTCCTGCTGTTACCTGACTTGGAATGATGGACCCACTAAGCTGTCACTGCACAAGACTGCAGTGCCCCCCACCCCCTCCTGGGGCTCCCTGCTCTCTTCTGTCGAACCACAAACCTAGGTTGTCTAGACATGGCCTTCTTCCAGCTGGGCTGGAACTCCTGTGTCTCAACACCTGGCCCATAGGCCCCCATGTGTCTGTCAATTTGATGGCACCTAACAACAACAACAACACATAGTAGGTGTTCAAGAAACAGCAGTGAGTGATGCCCTGGAGTGGTCATTGGCAGGCCATGTTGCATCTTGACTTCAATTTCTTCATCAGTAAAATGAGCCTGGACCTGGAAGTGATCACCACGAAGCTGGAATTCAAGAAATGCACCCAGCAAGAATTGAGCACCTACTGTATGATGGAGCCCAGGATACCATGAGGCACAAAGGGGGCAATGCGCCAACTGTCAAGCTCCAGTGTGATGTGATGAGGCTTCTGGGGTTTCTCTCTGGGGCTGGGGTCTGCATGTTCCCCCCAGGGTTGTCCCCTCGGGCATTTGCACCTCCATCCCTGTTCCCAGTTGCAGACTGTTGGAGCATCAGCCACCTTCTCTAGATGCATCCAGGTTTTTTTTTTTTTTTTTTTTTTGTGGTACTGGGGGTTGAACCCAGGGCCTCGCGACTGCATGCTTTGCAAGTGCTGGGCCACTGAGCTGCACCCTCAGCCCATTTTTTTACTTTTTGAGACAGGGTTTCACTAAGTTACGCAGATTGCCTCTGGTCTCGAACTTGCAATCCTCCTGCCTCTGCCTCCCAAGTCTCTGGGATTACAGGCGGGCACCACCGTGCCTGGCTCAGGTTGAGTTTTTGGAGTTCAATTCAAGAAGCTTCTAGGGCATTGACTCTCTTTTCCGGCTGAGCGTCAGAGGCCTCCCACCTGGGGGGACGTGAGGCTCCTAACATCTGTCTGCATTTGCCCTCTGCCTCCTCCACCTCTGTCCTGGGCAGGTGAGAGAAAGCTGCTTTCTGTCTCACAGACTCCCACTCCCACTGTGGCGTAAAGCCCTGCTTCTGCCCCTCATTAGCTAGGTGACCCTGGGCAATCCACTTAATTTCTCTGGCTCTCCCAGCTGCACAGCCCCATCGCCTTGGCCTGTTGGGGGGTTGAGTGAGTTAAGGAGGCAAATGAGCAGCTTGCCTGCAGGGAGGAGGGGCTCGAACCGGCTGCACTTCATCTCCTTGCCTGGATGGGATTCCGGTGGATGCAGCGATCTGTGTGTGTGTGTGTGTGTGTTTGTGTGTGTGTGTGTGTGTGTGTGCCAGTGTCCCCCTAGGCCCCCTGGCTTTGACCTGTGGCTTCCTCTGGCTGAGTCCAATGGGGAACAGACTGGCTGACTTGCCCAGGCCTGTTCTTGTCCCCATCAGTTTGGAGAAGGACTCATCTCTTTTCCTGACACCCACACATGAGAAGCCCATTGGCCCAGGCCCCTGTGTGTCCAGCCCCATTTCCTGGGGACTTGGTAGGGAGAAATTTGCCCTGCAGCTATGCAAAGCATTTTAAATAGAAGCCCTTGGCCCCTTTGGAGGATTCTTTCTAGGTGGGGGCCCCTCAGCATGACCCCACCCCCCATCTAGCAGTCTCTTCTCTCCCCTCCCTTCGCTCCCACTCCCGTCCCTCCTCTCTCTGACCATTCAGTTCTCCCTATGCATTGCGGAGAAGCCCAGCCACTGTCCTGCAGGTGGGGTGGGCTCTGGGTCCCCTGGCCTCCATGAACCCACCAAGGTGTCTACGGGTGCTGGGGTTCAGCTTGCTCATCACATATGGGACGCCCAGGGTCTGGCTCACTCTCTCTCCGCATCTCTCAGTCCAGATCTCCTGGTTTCACTCGCTGGCAGCACTTTGAAGTTTTTCCATGTGGTAATGTCCTCCAGGGCTGGGCTTTAGCTCAGTTGGTAGAGCGCTGTGCTGCAGTCTCTGAGGTCCCCCGAGTTCAATTCCCAGCACGGCAAAAATGGGAGAAGGACCTGGCAATCCACCCCCAAGGCAATCCCGAAACAGTCAGCCATTGAAAACCCTATGGGGGTCGACTATGAGTCGACGGGACCCAACAACAACAAAGTCCTCCAGGCCCGGCCAGGGCTGGTACCCAATAGGTGCTTTTGGAAGGCTGACGCTTGGTTTCTGTTACTGTTTTTCTCCTATTTCTGCCTCCAACCCGGGGGTTGCTAGCTGGGCCCCAGACGTCCAGGGCACAGAGCTACTTGGAGGACAATTGGGGGACCCTGGCAGAGCAGGGCTGGTGAGAGCATTCCCTCCCCACACCCCAGAGGAATGTGCTCCAACAGGGCTCCCCTGCCTTCAGCTGGGGGAGTCACTCTCTCATTTGGAATTCTGGAAACCTTGACTCTTAGAGCTTTTGAGCCTTAGATTCTGGAATCTTAGTTACAGCACAGACTCCCTGAATTTGAACGCCAGCTCTGCCATTTATTAGCTGAGTGACCTTGAGCAAGTCACCTAACTTCTCTGTGCCAGTGATTCCTCATCTGTAAAACTGATGTAACCATTGTAAGATTATGGTAGGGATTAAAAGCATTAATATTTGTTAAGAGTTCATACCAGGGCCAAGCACAGATAAATAATCTGCGAGTGTTTGAGAACTAAATGAATGTGGATTCTGAAGATATTGGAATCTGTCTCTCTGTGTTCTTAGGATTTTTAGGCCTGGAAGGGGCCTCATTTCAGGTCCTAGGGCAGGAATTCTGCCCCATTCTCGTCCAGCTCCCTTACCTGCCCAGCCACTACAACCTCAAGAAAGTCCTTCTTTGGGGTGTGGGCAGGAGGCATCTGGGGAGACAACAAGGATCCTGGCCCAGTTGTCAGGGGGGTGCCTTGGAGACTGCAAGCCGCTGTCCACCTTAGTCACCTCCTGGCAGAACCTCCCAGGGCCTAATGAGGTGGGGCCTAATGAGTGAGCAGCTGATGCCGCCTTCTGCAAATACCAGGCACAATATAAATAGCAATAATGAATAAATGACGCTCCTGCAGCCAGCCAAGGCCTCCGGGAGGGCCTGACACATGGAGTCAAGCTCCCATCCCCAGCAGTTTGGGGGTCTTCTTTCATCCCCTCTCCTCTGGCCTTTGGTCTGTCTGTGCTACCGGTGTCCCCGGGACCCACTCACTGTCCTGGTGGTAGGGTGGCTTGAGGGTGGGGGGACTCATGATCAGAGATGCTCACAGAATGAAGGAACTGCCCCGAGAAGAGGTGAGAGCCGTATCACCCCAGGAACGTAAGCAAGGCCGGGGTGACCAATTCAGGAGGCTGTGCCAGGGGGCCAGACCCAAGAATTCACCATCTGGTGGCTCCTCCTTCCTGCCAAGCCTCTCGAACGTTACAATATTGCCAGAGGAGAAGGGGAGACAGTGAGCGGTGGTTGGTAGCTTCTCCCCGCCCCAGAGCCTGGTTCCTTTTACTCTCTGGGCCTGGGCCTTCCAGCTATGCATCCATCTGGTCAGAGCTGGGCCCGCCTGCCCTCTCCGCCCAGCTTCTGTCTCCTTGCGCCAAGGCTCCGCCCCCTCCTCTCCTCCTATCTCAATCCTGCTCAAGCCTTCCTGGCTGGGTTCAAGGGGCTCTTCTTTGATGAGGCCTTGCCCTCAGCCCGCCCTGGTCTGAAGTCCATCCATCCCCCTGAGGACGCCGCTGGCCCCAATTCACACTTCAGGACACCTCCCAGCCTAGTGTGGGCTTCGCTGTCCTTGCATTGTAGCCTCCTCGCAAGGGTTTGTCTTGTCTCCCTGCATAGATTCGATGGTCAGAAAGGCTGAATATTTGTTGAGCAACCTCTATGCACCAAGCACCATGCTAAGTTCTTGGAGACTGTTTTCATGCATGCTGTGAAGTGAGGACTTTCATCCCATTTCACAGAGGAGGAAGTTGAGGCTCAGAGACATTCAGGGCTGTCAGTCAAGAAGCAGCAGAGCTTGGATCAAGCCCAAGCGCAGCTTGGCCCGTGCAGAGCCAGTTGACCAGGACAGGCGGCTGGGGGCAGCCCTCAGCCTCCTCCCACTCCTTTGCTCTCTCACCACTGAGGTGGGAAGGGCTGAGCAGCGTGGGAGCCCTTGATCTACACCTGGGGCTGCTGCTTTTCAGCTCAGTAACCTTGGCCTTGAGACTCATCTCTGGCCTCGATTTCTTCATCACTAAAAGGGAGGCAAAGGGTAGGGCCCCAGCAGTGGCTCATAAGTGGACATATTAGAGGCTCATTAGTGCTTCTGGAATGGCTGGAGAGCAAGCAGTGAATCTGACCAGCATTTGGGAGGGTCTGGATGCCGTTATTTGTATGCTGCATGAAAATAAACCAATGGAAGGGGATCCCAACCTCACACCCTCTCCTCCCCCAGTCCATAGCCCAGGAGGGAGAGAGGAAGGGCGTGAGGTAGAGTGCACGGGATTGGGGAGTTGAGCTGCAGAAGACAAGGGAGCTGCCCATTTCCCATTTCCTGCACAAGGCTGGCCCCGCAGCCCGGGCCGGGGCTGCGCAGAGGCATTTGCAGCTGGGGACAGAGACATCTGTCCCACCAGAGACCTTCTCAGACAGCTTCCTGGATGAAGCCGCCTGTCAGCCAAACCCTGAAGGGTGTGAATGAGCAGCGGGGAGGCAACCTGGGTGGCCGAGAGACCTCTGGAGTGGGGCTCTGGCTCAGCCACACCACTGACAGCTGGTGACTTTCAGGGGAGGCCTTTACTGGGCAGTGGAGGAAGCATCTCCATCCAGTATCTCAAAATCCGGAGGGTGACCAGACCAACCAGGCACCTGGCACCCGGGTTGGTTGGTCCTTAATAGGGTCCCCCATTTTTACGCATGACACAGCCCCGTGGTGTTGAGGGGTCAGGACGCTCCTTTGGGCACGACCCTGAATTTTGAGGAGGTGGCCACAGGGCTGGGGGCTCGAGCCTCTGGAGGGGGGCTCACCAGCCGCCGCCGCCGTCAGTCTGTCGCCTGCGCGCCTCCCCCTCCAGCGCCCCGCGCCTGCAGCTTTCCCCGAAGACATTTGGTGTCAGTATAAGGACGGCTTTTCCTCGCACGCGGCGCGGCTCGGTCTCGCCGCCGCCGCACGTCCCCGCACCGCCCGGCGCTCGGGCTCCTCCGCAGCCCCCGCCGCGCGCAGACCCCGCGCCTCCAGCCCGGGCCGGGGGCGCTAGTCGCGCAGAGCCGGGCCAGGCACGCGGCCGGACCCCGCGCCCCGCCGCCCCTGCCTCTCCCGGCACTTGGCGGCCGCCAAGACCCGGCCCCGCGCCCCCGCCCCCGGCCCGGAGCGCCGCGCTCCCGCCCGCCCGCCCGCCCGCCGCGCGCTCCAACTCCGCGCTGTCCGCCGCCGGTCCGCGCTGCCGGCTTTGCCGCCCGGAGCCTCGCCGACCCGCCCGCCATGGCCCGCGCCTCCGGGCCCGCCGCCCACCGCCCGCCGCCCCCGGCGCTCCGAGGGCTCAGCTGATCCCGAATTGGCGGGGTGGGGCTGGCGGGGCTGGGGGTCCTTCTCGATCGCCGCCTTCTGGGGGGCTCGTCTTCCCCGCGTCCCCAGCCCGGACGACCCCGCTGCCCGGCCGCGTCCGTACCAAGGCAGGTAGGTGGGAGCGCAGCGGGGAAGGAGGGCTCCGCTCCACCGCCAGCGTCTTGGCGCGTCGGGCTTGCTCTTTATTGAGGCGTTTATTTATTATCTGGGGACCGGTCCCCCACCCGCGCGTGCGGGTCAGGCAGCACCCCCATCCCGTGCTTGGGAAGGAAGGACAGGGAACTTTGACCGGGCCCCTCTCCAAGGCCACGAAAGTTCTCTTGGTGCCAACACCGAAGCCCAAAGCCGGCCGAGCCAACGCTGCAGAAATTTATTCAACAAGTCAGGCTGCTGGCCGGGCCCAGGCTGTGGGCTGGCTGGCTGTCCCCTGCCCCTCTTCTGCAGCAGCTCTGTGACCAGCAGGACCAGGGCTGAGGCTGGGGTCCCGCAGGGCTGAGCGGGGAGTGTTGGCGAGAGAGGCAGCGTGGTGGAGGGGATTGAGTGGGGAGCCCCGGGAGGGATTAACTTTCCTCCAGGCCGGTGGAGGGCCCCTCCCTGCCCAGAACCCCAGCCCAGGGGCCCAGGCCGCGCTACACGGAGCCAGGCCGGGGTCGGACCTGGGACTCCAGGGGCCAAAGGAATCCTCGGCAGCGCTGGAGATGGTTATATAATGAGTGCTTGTGATGATTGGGTCTTAATTGTTCCCTGGGCATGTGGGAGGGGGTGGGGGCCAGAGGGCTTGGCAAGGGGTGGGAAGGTCTCTTTGGGGCTGGTCCTGAGGCTTGGGGCAGGGGGCTCTGGGTGGACCCAGGCAGAGACCTCAGCTAGGCTCCATGCTTGTGTCTCTCTTCCTGGTCAGGATCCCCTGGGCTCCTGGGCTGTGGATGAGATTGGGGGTCTGAGGAGACCCTTGAGCTATGTTCTGGCCTTGTAAGTCTGTTCTAGGGCCGTGTGTGTGTGTGTGTGTGTGTGTGTGTGTGTGTGTGAGAGAGAGAGAGAGAGAGAGAGAGAGAGAGAGAGAGAGAGAGAGAGAGTGAGCGCGACGGAGCCTGCGCGTGTCCCTGTGTGGTGAGATGGGGTCTGACTTGCATGTGAGCTGGGTGCTAGGCTGGAGGCCTGAGGCTGGCCTGAGCTGTCATCTGTCCTTCTGTCTCTCGCTAGCTGGGGGATGCGCCCCTCAGACCCTGGTGCTACCTGGGGACTGCTGTGCTGTGCAGGTGGGGGCCTGGGCACATGGGCAGGTGAGCAGGGGGAGGGTTTAGGGAAGGAGCTGGTCAAGGAGCTCCGCTGGCCTCCCCATGGCTCTCGTCCCAGTCTGGTCACCTCTTGGATCAGCGTCCCCCTTCAGCCCCAAGGACCCACTCTGGAAACTCTTGTCCATCCTTCAGGACAAACTTTTGATTCAGGCTTGAGGTCCTGGGCTGGGCTGGGCACTGGACAGGAGTGGAGAGACCTCCCTTTCTGCTTACTGCCTCCACCCCCAGCCCTGAGCCCCAGGGAGGGGGAACCAGTCTGGGGCTGCAGTCTGGGGTTGGATGAGGAGACGGAAGAGGTTGACCTGGGAGTGCTGGGCTGACCTGCCATCAAAGTGGCAAAGCTTGGGTGTCACACCTTATCCCTGCTTGTCCTGTCCTGGTGGCTCTGAGCTATTATTGCCTGCTCCAGGCACCAGGGGTAGCTTGGGGCCGGGGGACCACAAGCCTGGCTGGAGGCCCCTTTTTTGACCAGGGTTCTCTGTTTCCTTCGCCCCAGTTCTGGTCTACCCTCCCCCCCAGGCTCTCATCTCCCACCTCCCTTCCAGGAACTTCCGAGGGGCTGAGGTGGAGAGGGCATCTTGTAAACCCACCAGGGGGCGTCAGGCAGCCTACGGCCCACGGGTTGACTCCCCTTGACCTTGGGCAGGTGGGGGAGGAGGTGGCTCTGGGAATCCCCTACTCCCCCACCCTCTCTTGCTGGTCCCTGCGCAGCCTGCGCCAAGCTGGGAGGGGTTTCAGGAACACGGGCGATTGCAGCCTCTTTGTGGTTCTGGACCCAGAGCCGCACCGCACCCCAGCCCGTGAGGTGGTACCCTGCTGTTCCCGCCCCCTCATCCCCCAGCCTCCAGGTCACCTTCACCTCACACCCCAGTGTTGCTTCCTGAGCTTCAGCTCCCGGGACAGGGCCTCTCTGCACCCCTCCCCCCTGCAGGGCTCCAACGCCCAGGCATTTAGAGCCCTGGTAACAGAGCAGGCGCTCTTGAACTCCCCCGACCCTCTGCCACTGCTCTTCAGGTCCTTGTTCTTTGATTCCTCAGCCCGAAGTCTGGGGTGCTCAAAAACTATGTTTGGAAAAAGAGGGTGCTGGGCTAGGTGTGGGTGTCAAGAGCGGTCCCCCCACCCCTACAGCAAGGAGAGCAGGGCCCCCTTCCTGTGCCTGGCTCCCCCTCCTCCACCCTTCCTCCTCCCCTCCTGCTCTGTCCTCCCCCTTTCCCTTCCCTGCCTCCTCTTCCTTCTGCAGGTCTCCTGATGGGCCCTGCTTACTACCCTCCATTAACCCTGGAGTCCCCGGGGGGCCTGGGCCTGGGCTGGGGCTCCGAGGTGGCAAGGGCCGTGGGCTGTATGGATCTGAGGGGCATGGGACTGTGATCTCTGGGTGAGTGATTGGTGGATCCCTGGATCCATGGGGCTGTGGATCTCCAGGTCATGGGCCTATGGATCCTGAAATCCATATGTTATTGAGCCTCCCCCCTCATGGCTACCAGCTGAAAGAGGGAAGAAATCATTCAATTTTCTGATTTCCTGCTCTCATTCTCCTCTTTTACATTTATTAAGCTCCTACTGTGTGTCTCTCTTCATTCTGGTGATGTGGGACCCAGCCATGAATGGAGGGCAATGGACCACCTTGGCCCTCTGTGGGCTTCATGGCCATGGGGGAGGGTCAGGCCTCCCCCTCCAGGTGCTTCCTGGGCGTGGGAATTAGGCTGTGTCTGCCATCTGTGGGTGCAGGGCGCAGGGGGCTGAGCACAAGCAGCTGGCAGCTTGGGGTCCCAGCGCAGGAGAGGAGGCGAAGCTGAATCGCCTTGGCGGTCTTGCCGCTCTCCAGGGTCCTGGCTCTGCCGGCAGGCTGTCCCCTTTTGTGGGACTCGGCCAGGGCAGGCTGGGTGCTGATGTGCCCTGAGAGGAGCTCTGGGGTCTTGCCTCTCCCACCCACCACACATCCTGCCTTCCTGATCAGGATGCCCACATTCTGCCCTCCACCAGCCTGGGACCTTGGGCCTCCTCTCTGGACCACTCAGCTCTTGTCCCCGCTGGGAGAAGAGAAGAGCAAGTCTATGACCACAGTCCAGAGGGGGTGAGTTGTGCAGCATCTCGGGAGCTTCGGTTCATTGTAATTGGGATGATGCCTCTACCTTAAAGGGTTTTGGGGAGGCTTAGAGGTTTCTCTGCAGTGCCTAGCGTGGGGCCTCGGGGGGCAAAGCTCTTCCTTCCATGAAGGTACTTTCCAAACCTCTCTGTGTTGAGAAGGCCTCTTCTGCATGCTTTTTTTTTTTTTTTCAGTACTGGGGGTTCAACCCAGGGCCTTGCGCTTGCATGCTTTGCAAGTGCTGGACCACTAAGCTGCACCCCCAGCCCATTTTTTAACTTTTTGAGACAGGGTCTCGCTAAGTTACGAAGACTGCCTCTGGTCTTGAACTTGAGATCCTCCTGCCTCCACCTCCCCAGTTGCTGGGATTACAGGCATGCGCCACCACACCCGGCTTCTCTTCTGCATTCTTTACAGAGGAAATGAAGCTTGGTGAGACCCAGGGACATGGGGAGGGGGAGCTGGGACCTGAGCCTGGGCCCTGGGACTCCTGGTCCACTAGGACCCTCTCCTTTCCATCAGGGACCACCTGCACCCTGACTTATTCGCTGAAGTAAGACCCAAGGCCCTAGTTCCTGCAGAGTGAGTACAAACTGATCAGCAGGGAGATGTTCAGATGTGCTAGAGATTCAAACACGGCCTCACTGCCTGGCATTCAGCATGAGGCCCAGAGTGCCCCCCCAAAAAAAACAAGCACACGCCACAGCTGGGAGCAGACACAGGGGCAGGTACTAAGGGTGGGTGAGGTGGCTGTAATCTCCTGTCCACAGTCTAGCCTGGACAATCCTTAGCTGGTGACCTGGAGTTAGACCCTCAGACCCAAATCCCAGCCCTTCCACTAAGTGGCTCTTGACATTGGGGAAATCCCCTCGCAGGTCTCTGCCTCCGTTTCCTCCCTGTAGGAGAGAGCAGCCGTGCTGACTTCTCTGGGTGGTAACTAGGTGCCTGGCATACAGGAAGTGCTCACCAAAAACGTTGGCTCTGATTGTCCTGAGCCATCTCAGGAGGGGCTGCTGGCCCCAGTGGTTAAGGGCCCTATGAGACCGGAAGGGTGAGCTGATGGTTTGGTGACGGAGTCAGGAAGAGTTTAGGATGTGGCAGGCTCAGCTGGCCAGGGCAGAGCAAGCTTGGTGTCAGGTCCTGCACTTGACGCCAAACCTCAGCCATTCCTCTTAGAGCTGGAGGCACTGTGGCATGGCTCAGCTCCTTTGAAGAAGATCTGAGGGTATCAGTGGACCATGTGCTGCCCAGGGGCTACGGTCTGACTGGGCCCCAGTTGGGATCTGGGGCTCCAGTCTGCATCAAGAGAGGCCCCACATGCCTGGTCAGGCAGGTGACCTGTTTGCTCTACTCCCTGTTTCTTGCTGCGAATCTAGTCCTGCCTATGCCGAGGAAACTGGGCATGTGGGAACAAGATTGGGGAGGGGGCCTATTAGACCCTCTGTGCGGGAGGCAGGCAGTCTGGAAATTGTCATCCGAGGAAGGAATGGTTGAGGGAGCTGGTGACAGAGGCCTGGGGCAGATGAGGTTGGGGGTGGGCGGGCTGTCGTCATGCATCTGCAGGGCTGTCATGCGGAAGAAGAAGCAGAGGGTTCCAGGGGCTCTGGGGTGCCTGCTGGAAGGTTCTGGGAGGCAGCTTTCTGCAGCCTCGCAGACACTTTTCTGCCTGCAGCCCACCAGATGCGGGCTCTGCACTGGTTCGTGTGTGGGAAGGGTGTGAGCGCGGCTGTGTGCTGGGATGGGGCGTGTGTGCGCTGCGGAGTCTGCGTGTGTGCCTGGTGGATGTGTGTTGTGTGTGTGTGTGTGTGTGTGTGTGTGTGTGTGTTGTGGGTCCTGTGCATCTGCGTGATTGCGTGTGGATGGATGTGTCCATGAGTGTGTGATATGCTGTCCCTGTCCGAGTGGTTGAGTGTGCGTGGAGATGAGTGTGGGTGGCTGTGTGTGGCGTGTGCCTTTGTGTTGTGTCTGTGTGACTCTGTTGTGTGTGTGTGATCGTGTTTGTTATGCAAGGGTGTCTGCGTCTGTGTGTAACCTGTGTCCACATGGGAGTGTGTGTGTGTGTGTGTGACAGTGAGTGTGTAACCAGCTGGGAGTTTGTGTGTGTGTGACTGTGGTCTTGGTACCGTGAATGTGTGTGGCGATGGGTTGGGCCCCTGCAGGAGTCCCTGTGTCTCCAGAGACCCCCTCCGTGAAGATCTGCAGCCCATCAAAATCTCCACCAAGGGGTTGTTTCTGGGACCCCTGAATCTTAGGGCTGCAGAGCTCCAGAGCCCACGATGCCGCGGAGAGTCGGGAGGCAGCCTGGGGCCTTGCCGTGCGCTTGCCCCGGGCCTGGTACTGTCACCTGGGCTCAGCCCCCCAGCAGCCCTGCCTCAGAGAAGTTGTCACCACATTTCCCAGGCGGGCGGTGAAGGCACCTGCAGGCTGTCACAAGGTGGGTTGGGGTCGGAGCTGGGATTCAAGCACAGGCTGTGGCTGCCAGGGTCCACCCTCTGCAATAGCACGCTGGAAATAATAGGGTGATCGTAGGTGATGCTAGGGCCCTCTAGGCTCCGTGTGCAGTGAAGATATTCGGGGTCTGAGCTTCCTGGGTTCTCAGATCCCCTGAATGTATTTATTGCTGGCTGATCTAGCGATGGCATTGCCTGGTGTGCGGTTGTTGACAGAGTGATGAGCAGGTTGTGTGCCTGTATGGAACCCCCCACCCCCTCCACATACACACATGGGCTGAGTGGCCAGGCCAGGCCGAAGGTCTCCTCCACCAGGGGTCTAAGCTCTGGAGACCCAAGGACTCCAAGAGCTGTCAAGTTGGCTGGAGGATTCTGGAAGGCAGGTTTCCCACTGCCTTGGGGAGAGTTGGGGATCTTGTCTGGACCAGCAGCTGGCTGTCTCCTGCCTGGTGACTCTGCTTAAAGAGGGGCCTGTTTCCAGGGCCCCTGTTTCCAGGGCATCAGCCCAGGTTGGTGCCTATAAAGGTTCAGTGTTTGGGCTTGAGGAGATGTAGACCTGAGCTGAGACCCTCCTTTGCCACCTTTGCCCCGTGCCAGCTGGGTGACCTCAGGCACTGCTGGATTCCTCCGGGTCCTGGTCTCCTCCTCCACGAGAGAAGAATGTCATGGGGTTGTGGTGAGAATTGATACAGATGGTGCATAGAGTCCTCTGGTCATTGCCTGACGGTGGTGGTAGGAATGGTGGTGGTGGTGATGATGGTGATGGAGATGGTGATAGTGATGATGATGGTGATGGTGTTGATGGTGATAGTGGTGATGGTGATAAATGATGGTGATGACAGTGACTGGTGAGGATGATGATGAGAGTGGTGATGACTGTATGTGGTGGTGATGTGATGTGATTGTGGCAGTTGTGGTGGTTGTGATGGTAGTGATAGTGATGGTGGTGGTGATGGTGATAATGGTGGTGGTGGTGATCATGATGGTAGTAATGGTAGTGGTAATGGTGATAGTGGCCATGATGGTGGTGGCGATAGTGGTGACAGTTACAATGGTGATGGTGGTGATGGCAATGATGGTGGTGATGGTGATGGTGGTGGTGGTGGTGGTGGCGAAAGTGAAGATGGTGATAGTGGTGATGGTGGTGACGGTAGTGATGGTGACGATGGTGATGGTGGTGGTGGTGATAATGGTGATGGTGGTAATTGTGGTGGTGGTGGTGGTGATAATGGTGATGGTGGTAATTGTGGTGGTGGTGGTGATAATGGAGGTGATAATTGTGATGGTGGTGATTA
Source organism: Pedetes capensis (assembly GCA_007922755.1). Classification (NCBI taxonomy): domain Eukaryota; kingdom Metazoa; phylum Chordata; class Mammalia; order Rodentia; family Pedetidae; genus Pedetes; species Pedetes capensis. Next base: position 12,909 of record VMDO01017933.1, read on the forward strand.
TGGTGGTGGTGGTGATAGTGGATGTAATAATTGTGATGGTGGTGATTTTGGTGGTGGTGATGGTGATGATGGAGATGATGATTGTGATGGTGGTGATTGTGGTGGTGATGGTGATAATTGTGGTGGTGGTGGTGGTGGTGGTGACAGTGGAAGTGATAATTGTGATGGTGGTGGTGGTGATGGTGGAGGTGATAATTGTGATGGTGGTGATTATGGTGGTGGTGATGGTGATGGTGGAGGTGATAATTGTGATGGTGGTGGTGACATTGATGATGGTGATGGTTGTGGTGATGGTGGAGGTGATGATTGTGATGGTGGTGGTGGTGGTGATGGCAGTGATGGTGACAGCAGAGAGATGGCCAGGGTAGCGGCCCCTGGGAATGGCACACCTGGTCCCACGTATGCTCAGGCACCTGCCTTCCTGGGTCCCAGCGTGCCACCCATCCTCAGCACCTTGCCTCCTCCCAGGGGTCTGCTGGAGCAGGCAGAGGGCGGGCTGAGGTTTGCAGAGAGGAGAACAGAGACTCTAGGAGGCTGGTGGAGTCAGGAATGGGGTGGTCCATACAGTGGGCCTCCACTGCTCTCCTTGTTCACAAGGGGCCAGTGCAGGTGCAACACCACTGCCTGGCAGCCCTGAGGGAAGAGTCCTGTGAGAAGAGCCTTGGGGACATGGGGCAGCTCAGGTCCTGTTGGACCCGAGTTTGAATCCATCAATTCTGTTCACCTAGAGTGAGTCCTCTTGTCTCTCTGAGGCTGTATCTGTAGACAGTTGGAGCCCAGCGGGCTGGTTGTCATGAGAACACATGCCATCGGGGGCAGCAGCTGGGTCACAGGTGGGAAGGAGGATTCTGGCTGGACGTGGAGCTTTGGGAGAGGAGAGTGGGTCAGAAGGCGGTGGCCTGGGCAAGTGCTAGGGAGCAGGTCAGAGGGTAGAGGCTGGGCAGGGGCTGGGAGGTGGGTTGGAGGAGGAGGCCTTGGTGGTAAGTTTCTAGGAGCCCACAGTGAGGGGGCAGGATGCAAGGACAGAGGACAACACACAATATGACTGATTTAAACAGGGACAAGAGCCGGGCATGGTGGCACATGCCTGTAATCCCAGTGGCTTGGGAGGCGAAGGCAGGAGGATCGCAATTTCGAGACCAGAGGCAGTCTGTGTAACTTAGTAAGACCCTGTCTCAACAAGTAAGAAAAAAAAAAATGGGCTAGGAGTGCAGCTCAGTGATCCAACACTTGCAGAGCATGCAAGCGCGAGGCCCTGGGTTAAACCCCCAGTACTGGAAAAAACAAACAAACTAGGGACAAAAGAGGCAAAATGCAGCTGATACCAGGCGGCCTTAGCTGGGACTGAGGCTGGGGCAGCTATAGCACTGTGCACTGTCTAGAGGCAGCGGTTCTTTTTGCCTGTGAGCCACAGGAAGCATTTTTTTTTTTTTTTTGCAGCACGGGGGTTTGAACCCAGGGCCTCGCACTTGCATGCTCTGCAAGAGCCGTACCACTGAGCTGCACTCCCAGCCCATTTTTTTTTTAACTTTTCATTTTGAAACAGAGTCTGGCTAAATTACACAGACTGCCTCTGATCTCGAACTTGCCATCCTGCTTCTGTCTTCTCAGTTGCTGGGATTACAGGCGTATGCCACCGCGCCAGGCACTTCCCAGCACTTTCTATTCATTTGTTCAACACATAATTGTCGAGCGCCGAGGATGTTCCAGGTGCTGGGGATACACAGTGAATGCAATGGAGCTCGGCCTGTTTGCCTACAGCCTTCTTTCAGGCGAGGGAGACAGAAGCTAAATAGTAGAGATATAAAAGCAGAAATTGAAGGGAGTGTTCGATGGTGATAAGAGCTGTAGAAAACCAGAGAGAAGTGAATTGATTGGTGCACCTTCCTCCTTTGCCTGAGTGTGGGCTGAACGAGGGCTGGTGCCAAGTTTATTCGCACAGCCCTGGAGCCTGCACATAGTAGGTGCTCAGGAAATATTTGTTGGACAGGTGAATGAATCAGAAGGGCCTGGATGAACAAGGGGTTTGGGAGGTAGAGGGGAAGCCGCACCAGGTAGAGAGAGCAGTGTAGGCAGAGGCCTGCAGGAGGCGGCCAGCAGCCCTGGGGACCAAGGGGGACTACTCTGGCCGCAGCATGTGGCCAGCGGAGCATGTGGAGGCGTGGTCAGCAAGGCTGGCGCCACGGTGGGAAGGCCTGGAGCCATCCCGGGGAGGGTGCGCTCCTCGGGTGGTTGACACGTGGCTGGCGAAGGTGCCTGGGAGCTTATGTAAGGGCCATGGCTGTTTTTCTGGAGCCAAGAGTAAAGCCCTGAGCTCCGGAGAAAACTCGGCCTCCCTGACCAGCCGGGGGGAAGTGACAGGAAACGCCAGCTCCTGCCTGTTGCCCCTGGGAGCCAAGAAAATGTCCAGAGGGATCAGGTTGAGTGGCTCACGTCACGGCGGGAGCCGGGTGGTTGCCAGGGACGCAGGCTTCTTGCTGCTCCCACTGCCCAGCCTGGCGTTGCCATGGCTCGGAGGACCCCAGGGAAGAAGGCTTCCTGGATGGGGAGCCCCCAGGGTGGGTGATCTTCCCAGCCTGCCAGGGGCCAGCCTGGCCCAGCCACTGCCAGCAGTCAGTTGTCCTTAGTAGTTTGGAGAGCTAGAGCTAGGGCTCTGGCCTCTCGTCACTTCCTGGTTCCACACTCCCTTCCCTAGACCTTGGTTTCCCTCCTTGCCAAATGGGCATAACAGCCCTTGTGAGGTGGTTGAGAAAACCCAAGAAGAGAGCCGGGCGTGGTGGCGCACACCTGTAATCCCAGCGGCTTGGGAGGCAGAGACAGGAGGATCGCAAGTTTAAGACCAGAGGAAGTCTGTGTAATTTAGCGAGACCCTGTCTCAAAACGTAAAAAACGGGCTGGGGGTGCAGCTCAGTGGTCCAGCACTTGCAGAGCATGCAGGTGTGAGGCCCTGGGTTCAACCCCCAGTACCACCAAAAAAAAAAAAAAGAAAAAAAGAAACCCCAAGAAGACTGGGGTGGGGAAAAGTCCCCAAGTTGGAGCTGAAGCTGGCTGGGTGATTTCCACTCCCAGGACAGGATGTAAGCGGGATACCCTTGATTAAAGCCTTAGGAACTTCAAGTTGGTGGCAACAGAGCAGCAATGAGGACATCTGACCCGGCCAAAGACCAGGAAGCCACCCACCTCAGGCCCAGCTCTGCTGTTATTTTGGCTGTGTATCTGTCCGGTCCCTTCAGGGCCTTGGTTTCTCCACCTATAAAGCAGAGAGGTTGAGCGGGGTGTGGTGGCACACACCTGTAATCTCAGAACTTGGGAGGCTGAGATGGGAGGATTGTGAGTTTGAGGCCAGCCTGGTTATGTAATGAGACTTTCTCTTAAAAATCAGGGCCTGGGGATGTAGCTCAGTGATTGAGCACTTGCCTTGCACACAAGGCCCTGAACGCCATCCCTAGCACTAGAGAAAAACAAAAAAACCTGAGAGTTTGGGCTTGAAGATCTCTGGGTTTTCAAACCCAGCCTTGTGAGGCTGTGTGTGTGTGCATGCATGTGCACGCATGTGCCCATGTCCGTGCCCCCCTGATCCTGGGCCAAGGATTCACTGTAGGCCTCAGGTGTCACTTCTTCAGGGAACCTCCTGTGATTCTCTTCTTGCTTGGGGGCCCCTAGTGTCTGATTCCGCAGCACCCCACTTCTCCTTTGCAATGCGCGTTGTCCTGGCGGTAATGTCTGTGTTTGCAGGTAATGTCTGTGTTTGCAGGTAATGTCTGTGTTTGCCGGTAATGTCTGTGGTGTTTGCTGTAACTTCCTCTCTTTTTTTTGCAAGTTTTCTTCATTTTCATTGATGCAACACACACAACTCACCTTTTCTTTTCCATTTTTTTGTGTGGTGCTGGGGATGGAACCCAGAGCCTTGAGCAGCTGAACACCCCTCCTACCAGTGAACTGCACACCCCGCTGCAGCGCTAGCCCTGTAGGACGAGGTGAATATCGGCTGGGGTGCAGCTCAGTGGTGGAGTGTTTTCCTGGCATGCACAAGGCCCCGGGTTCCATCTGCAGCACCACAAAAGGCCACCACTGTCATATTCCCAGAACATTTTCTTCTCCCCGCTGATCCTTTCCTAAAACCCAAGCACAGCAAGCTGACCGCACTTGGCCCGACCACCCGGCTCTTCCCCATCCGCGAGGCTGGAGTGAGGATGGCAGCCTCAGGGGCCTGGGGCTGGGCTGGCGGCGCTGTGTTCCCTCGTGGTGGGGGCAGGCAGGCGAGCTGTGCCAGGTCTGCCCCCACATGCCCCTCTCTGCTTCCCAGGGCTCCCCGCTCCGTGCTGCCATGGCTGACCGCACCTCGCCGCCCTCGTCCGCAGCAGCCCTGGCCCCTGAGCCGGGAAGCACAGAGCAGCCCGGGCCCCAGAGCCCCCCGCCGTCCCCCCCAGGCCTGGAGGAGCCCCTGGATGGAACGGATCCTGATGTCCCCCACCCGGACCTGGCGCCTGTCGCCTTCTTCTGCCTGCGCCAGACCACCAGCCCCCGGAACTGGTGCATCAGGATGGTGTGCAACCCATATCCTTTCATGGCCCAGGTGCATCCATGCCCTGCCCCGGGGCTGGCAGGGGGGCAGTGAGGGAGGCCGGGGGAGACTCCCCTTTCTGAGGAGTTCTGCCTGGCAGTCAGCTGCTGGCCTGGAGACCCGAGGCCTCTGGTGAGTCCCCTGGGCCTTGGTGCTGGGTCTAGGGAGATGTCGTGGCATCGAGGTCAGACCTGGGGTCCTGCTGATGTAAAGATTCTGGAAGTCACTGATGGGTGTGGGGGTCAGTGCTGTGGCCGGCTGGCTCAGAATGTCCCTGGTGTGTCCCCAGCTCCGTGCTGGGCTGCGGATATAGATAAGTCAGACCCTGGCCTGGCTCCCAGTGAGTGAGCCATCAGCGGAAGTGACCGTACAGATGACAGAAGGACCCGTGGGTGTGGGCTGGGGGCAGCTGATCCCAACGTGCAAGGCCCCTCCTGCCCCTCCATGCCCCACGCAGGGCCGGGGGCAGCAGCGCAAAGCCTCCTCACGCGTGTCCTGCCTGCTGTCTTTGGAGTGCGCATGTCATGGGGCTTGGGGCCATCTTGTGTTGCTATAACAGAATACCCCAAACCCGGCAATGTATAAAAAACAGAGGTTGATTTCTTATGGTCCTGGAGGCTGTGACGTCCAAGGTCAAGGGGCTGCCATCAGCATCTGGCCAGGCCTTCCTGCTGCAATGTCCCATGGCAGCACGAGGAAGGGTGAGAGAGGCGAGGGACAGGGCAAAGGAGGCTGAACTTGATCTCACAACAACCCACTGCTAATAATGGACTGCCTGGTGATAGCGACATTGCCACATTCAGCAGGGCAGAGCCTCATGACCGATCCCCTCTTAAAGGTCCCACCTCTCAATCCCATGACGTGGTGGATTACGTTTCCAATGCGTGAACGTTGTGGGGTACATTCACGGTCCATCATGGCTTCTCACTTCTCTAACAAAGTCCTAACCCAACCCACCAGGCCTCCGGGGCCCCCCACCAGCCTTCTTCTCCCTCTGCTTCCTTGGTGCCTTTCCCGAGGCCTCCTCACAGGCTCTTCCTCTGTCTGAACTGCTGTTCGAGTCCCTCTTTTCCTGCACCCTTTAAATCACAGGCTCGGCATCACCTCCGCAGGGAGGCCCTCTGTGATTCCCTCTTGCACTCTTCCTTCCTTGCCACGTCTAGCCGTGGGATTCCTAGATGGACATTCGCCTCCTCTCTGAGTGGTCACATGACCAGGACAGGGGTGAGACAGCCTTGCTCCCTGCTGGCCCCCCTGGTGGCCGGCACACGGTGGGGCAGCTTCCACGGGTTCACTGGGGGCACATCATGTGTGCCTGCAATGGTGGGGCTGAGCCTCACTAAGGAATGGGGCAGGGGCAGTGGGGAGGAATGGGCTCCTGTGGGGCACAGGAAGCCTAGGAGTTGGGGAGCTGGGGGTGTGGCTGGCTGGAGCAGGTGGGAGGAGCCTGAGGACAGCTGAGGCTGGAGGGCAGAGAGAGGCCTGTGGGCTTTGCAGGCTGCTGAGGAGCCTGCGTTCTGTGGGGCTGCAGTTTCAAGCAGGGGCTGAGCTGTGGTGTGCGGCCAAGGTCATGGGGGAGCTGGTGGCCAGGGCCCAGCGAGGAGATGTTTGGGACGCAGTACGTGGATTTAGGGGGACTGAACAAAGCCTACCTGGATCTGAAATGTTGTGGCTTGAGACCACCCAAGCCAGGTACGGGGTGGGGTGGGGTTTAGCTCTGTAGAATGCTGTTCTGTGCTCTCCGTGGCTCTGGGTTTGATCCCCAGCACTACAAAAATGGAAGAAGGACCTGGCAGCCCTGGAGCAATCTCAAAACAATCAGCCATTGAAAACCCTGTGAGTAGCAGAGAGGCACTGACACAGTGCCCGGCACGGTACGATGTCGGGGAGTGTTTTGTTCTGTTGTACCTAGGGTTGCTATGAGTTGGACCCAACTCCACGGCACCTAACCACAGCAAGGCAGGTGTGGGGCTGGCACGTGAGGCACAGGGATGAGCCCCATAGTGGACACCCCAGGGGTGGACAGGGCTGGTGAGCCTGGCCCCAGAAAGATGGGGGAGGCAGCCATGCCTGGGCTAATGTCTGCTGGCCCCATTGCTGGGGGGCTGAATGGTGGTGGCCCTGGTCCCCAAGTCTTAGAGACCAGAGGGACGGCACTGGCATGGCGGCATGCAGAGCGAGGTGCCCTGGGCTCAGGGGATGTGAGCCCGATGCTGCCCAGCCGGATGGCTCAGGGGTCTCAGGCTCGGGCGAGGGTCTGCGCTGTAACTTAGTTCACTGACCATCTGATGCTCCCCTGGGGAGAAGCCAGGCTTGGGGAGAACCGGGAGGGGGGATCCCAGGCACCACCTATGTGGGCAGTTTTAATACAAAGTGTGGGGAGACGTGGGGGGCCTGTGGCATGTGTGTAGTGGGTGGCCAGGCCAGAAGCGGGGGTGGCGACGGCAGGAGCCCAGAGCCTTCCAGGAGAGAGCCTGGCCAGAGGACTAGGGAGGTGTAGAATGATGTCGCAGGCCTGTCCCCCAAGGCAGATGACACAGTGGGCTCTGACTCTGCCACTTGGATGCTGTGGGACCTTGAGGGAGTCCCTTCACCTCTCTGAGCCTCAGGTGGCAGTGGATCCACAGTGTGGCTGGCCTGGGAGAATGACTCTGAGCGGCTCTGTCAGGTCTGCCTGGGCTGAGTCCTGCCTCCCATGGGTGTGACTTTGGGCCGGCCCTTTGTCTGAGCTCAGGGCCTCCATCTGAAGATGAGGGGCTGGCTGAGATGTCCTTCTAGCTCCCTGCTTGCCCGGGAGGGTGGTACCTGTGCCCTTGCCCTCAGGCACCGGGCCACCCCCAGTTGTCCACATTTCCGACCTGCCCTCCAGCCACTCTGACCTTTCTCTTTACCCTGACTCACCTCAAGCTCAGCAAGCCATGGCCTGGGGTTGGGGACAGCAATGAGGCCCTGGGCGGAGCTGGGCTTGGCCTTCCTCTGTCTGAAGGACAACCCTGGTCGGAGGTGGGCAGAGCTCAGCCTGTTTCGGGAGCTGTGAAGGGGGGGATCCCCCAGAATCCCCATGGCCAAGAGTAGCCCAGGCTTGGGGGCAAGAAGGTGGTAATTTCGGTCTCAGTCCAAGCTTTGGACCGGAGCTGTGGTAATTCCCAAGCAGAGCCACGTCAAAAGTGCCAGGCTGTGGGACCCTCTGATGGAAACTTCTGTGACCAAGTCTGAGGGTGCACGGTCAGATTTGAAGACTCAGTGACACTAAAATTCTAAGCTTCTGCAGGCCAAAGACTGAAAAATTCTGGTTTCCAGGAACATGAGCTGTGATGTTCTGTGTCTGGGGCCTGGGGACCTGAGATTCTGGGCCCTGTGAGGGCTGAGCTGCAGGCTGGGTCTCGTGGCTGAGTCAGGGCAGGTAGGTGCAAGCCAAGGAGGGCTGTGAGAGCTTGGTGTCCACAGGGACCCTGCAGCGGGGCCGATAAGGGGCCTCGGGTGGGCGTCAGGGGCTTGGACATTGTGTGTGTGCTGGGCTGGCTTTAGTCAGGGTCTGGACCTTGGTGCTCTTCCTGGGCCAGAAACCTCATCCCTCCCATTTTCATCAGGAGGGCTCAGGGCAGTGCTTAGCCTGGTACTCGTCAGTGGGAGGGCTCGGGGGCAGTGCTTCACCTGATGTTCCTCCATGGCAGGGCTTGGGGCAGTGCTTAACCTGGTACTCACCAGTGGGGGGGCTTCTGGGCCAGTGCTCAACCTGTTATTCCTCAGTGGGAGGACTCATGGGCAGTGCTTAACTTGGTGCTCCTCAGTGGGAGGGCTCAGGAGCAGTGCTTAACCTGATGTTCCTCCATGGGAGGGCTTGGGGAAGTGCTTGACTTGGTACTCTTCAGTGGGAGGCTTGGGGCAGTGTATAGCCTGGTGCTTCTCAATGGGAGGGCTCAGGGGCAGTGCTTAAGCTGGTACTCCTCAGTGGGAGGATGCAGGTACAGTGCTTAACTTGGTACTACTCAATGAGAGGCCATCAGAGACACTGCCTAATCTAGTGAGGGTGTCAGGGGCAGTGCTCAACCTGTACTCCCCAGTGGGAGAGAAGTCAGGGGCAGTGCTTAACCTGGTACTCCTCAGTGGGAGAATAGTCAGGGGCAGTGCTTAACCTGGTACTCCTCAGTGGGAGAGAAGTCAGGGGCAGTGCCTAACCTGGTACTCCTCAGTGGGAAGGAAACTGGGGCAGTACTTAACCCAGGTCCTACTGGCTTTTAGGGGTGCAGTATTTTATGGCCTGGGCCATCTTGTGTATTGCGGGAGGTCTGGAGTTCCTGGCTCCTGGGCACTGAGCCATGTGGCCACCATGAATGACCGTTCACATGTCCTGGCCCTGTGGACGGTGGCTCAGCTCACAATGAGAAACGGGTGGAGGATGTGGTGGACTGTCGTGTCAGGGTCAGGTGGCTGGCAGCAGCTGCCTTGACTACAGGGCCCGAGTGGTACAGGGCCATGAGGTCTGCCTCTGAGAGCCTGTCCTGAGCTCGCGTCCCTGGTGCTGGCAGCTGCCCTGTGAAGCTTGGTGCTCCCTGACTCAGCCCCTCACCCAGCCTAGAGCAAGGCCCTGAGTCACTGCCTGACTCACAGAGAGCCAGCAGGCTGGGGACCCTCTGTGAGCCTGTGAGCTGGGTGGAAAAGGTCCACTCACCCAAATGGCAGCCCTGCCCCTGCCTGGCCTAGCCCTTGTGCATGCTGGCAGCTGAGAGGCCTCGGGGTTGAAATGCCAGGGGACCGACTGTGCTGTTTGACTCATGGGGAGGTTGTATGTGGCTCTGTGGAAAGCGCTGGCCACCTGAGTCAGTCAGACCTGGGATTCTATCTAATTGCTGTGTGACCCCTCCAGCTTCTTAACCTTTCTGAGCCCTAGTTTCCTCACCTGTCACACGGGGGTGGTGACATCCCCTTGCAGGGCTGCACTGAAGACCAGAGCAGTACAAAGGCAGATGTGATGATGAGCTTTGTAGACAGGAAAAGGGCCACACACGTGGTTATCACTGTTGCTAGAGGCCCAGGGGAGAGCAGGGCTCAGGCACAGCTGAGTAAATACTCTGCTTGTGGTGGATTCAGTAAGACACTGGGTGACAGGTCTTTCGATGGAACCTAACACCTTCTGAGGACATTGTTCCCAAAGAAAATCAGATTCAATCTGTCGGTAAGGTGAATTGGTACGAGTTTTGCTGCTTGTGGCCAAGCCCTTGTCAGTGCAGACATTGCTAATCAATCACAGCATCCTCCAGCCGGTGGCTTTGGCAGCCATGACTAATAAGCTGAAACCCATTTTCTACCTGAGAGTAGACTTCAGAGCCTTTCTTAGGGTGGAACTGGCTGCATGTGCTCACTTTCATTTCTCTTCCTGGAGCCTCACTTTTCTCATCTCCGTGATGAGAATTAGAGATGGTTCCTGTGAGGCACGTCTAGCACCCATGGACTGGTCAGCAGGCTTTGCCTGCAAAGTCACCTTCAACCTTCCTAGCTGTCCTTGGGGGTAGGTGGCCTCATAGCCCCATTTTACAGATGAGGAAAGTGAGGCTTAAGGTTGTACAGCCAGGGTGTGAAAGAGCTGGGATGAAAACATAATTTTTTTCTCCCTTTTTTGGTAAATGTTGGTGGGGTACAGAGTAATACAGCATTGGATTTTTCCATTATGCAACTATTACATCACTTTTGGGTACACTTTTATCAACTTGCAGGGTTTATGAAACCTTGTGACTAATACGTAGTAAAACTCATACGCATATTTGGGTTATGTTCCCCTATTTTTCCCTCGTACTCATGAAGTTGCATTGTTTATGTTGAGATTAGAAAACAATTTCTGTGAGAGCTTCCCCCAGCTCTGGCTTTATCCAGGATGCCGCTATCCCTGCAGAGCTGGAGGAATCCCCAGTTCTCCACATTCCACCCGGGACGAGGAGGTTTGCTTGGCAGTTCCAGGCAGCGGGGCAGGGAGGGCCCCCCAGGCTCCCAGTGTCTCAGCCCCCTCCCCTCCGGGTGGGCTCTTGGGCTGGGCTTCTTGCGGGACTTCTTGCTGAGTTGGTGCATCTGCTGCAGTGGGAAGCAGCCACGTGTGATGGGGAAGCCAGCTGGCTAGGAAGGCCTTCTGCCTGCTTGGGACGAGGACAGCACTAGCCCAGGCAGAGAGGCAGGAGGTACCAGCTGCCCAGTGACGTGGGACAAGTCCTCTCTTTCTGTACCCTCTGTCTCCCTGACTGCCCCACGGCCCTGCAGGCAGCATGGTGTGGGCTCCCCCCTCCCCACCCCCACCACAGCCTATTCCTGTTGGCCTCACCCGTCTGTGCGTGCGTGTGTGCATGTGCACGAGTGTGTGGCTCCGGTCTGAGGCTCGCTAGGGCTGGGTCCATGGCCAAGTGGCTGTCGGGTTGTGGCCCTCCACTTGAACCATCTCTGGGTAGGACGGGCGTGGGACCTATGATGCAGTCACAGCCCTGGGAGCCTGAGCTGCTTATGTGAGGCTCGATGCTTCTGTGGAGGGAGGAAGTGGGCCCTGCTGTCCCCCATTTGCTGGCCCGGTCACTGGAGCGTCGCTCCGTCTCTGCTGAGTGCCAGGCGCTTTGCAGAGGACAGCTGTGGCTATCTTGTGTCCAGGGAAGCTTGATCTGACTGTGGGGGAGACGGGCAGCCAGGACGCCAGCCAGGAGGAGATGCTGGGGGGCGGGGTGAGTCGTAATGTGGCTCAGGGGAACGATGGGGGGCCTGGACAGGAGGGTTCCCGTAGGTGGTGTGGCTGCCTTGGGCTGGTGTTGGGGGGAGGGGACTGAGAGGTGACTCCAGGGGCTTTGGCTCAGTTGCCGAGTGCACAAAGACCCGGGCCTGGCTCCTCGCTGAGTGGCCTTGAACAGGGCCCTTGGCCACACTGAGCCACTGTTTGTGCATCTGTAAAATGGGGGCCATGGTGACCTGGGGACATTGGGGTTCACTGAGCATCCCAAAGCCAGCAGTGGGAAATTGTTCAGTGCTGAGCTGCAGTTATAGCAGGGAGCTGATGGCAGAGCCGGCAGGGTCCTGAGGCCGTGAGCAGCTGGGCCCTGGGGCCCTGGCGAAGGTGTGAGAGGCTCAGGGGTGGCAGGATGGAAATGTACCGTCCCCAGCAGTTCCTGTGTGCTGGGACACTGTAAATGTGAGGGAGAGGGACAGGCCATCGCTGAAGAAGTCCCCTTTTCCATTGCTGTTGCCCTTGCCTTTTAGTCTATCCCCCTGCCTCCGGGCAGCCACCTCTCAATTATGCTGCACCAAACAGGACCTGGGGTAGTCTGAGAGAGGCGGGTTCCGGACCATCAGGAAGCCCCCCTTCCCCTCACCCCCTTCCCTGTCCTCAGCCCCTTCTCTCAGGTGTAGCGTTGGGAGCCGAGCTTCTGGGTTGGGAATCTGGCCACCTGCACAGGCAGCCCTGGGGACCTCGCCTGTCTCATCCCACATGACAGCTGGCAGTTGTGTCCCCTCGCCCCCCCATGGTGGAGAGGGCATGGGTCAGGAGCCTACAGCTGGGGATCTCGCCTGGGCCCCTGGCCCTGGCCCTGTTGCCCTCTTCCTGCATCCTGGCTCCGGGGCGGCATGGAAGCCCACTGTCCCTCCCTGTGTTCCGACTTCATTTGTTCGCTTAGCCTTGCCTCGCTCAACCTTCAGTGCTCCACCTTGGGCCACGATAAGTCCAACTTGGCTTGGATGTGAAGTTTCCGCACCTTTCCCATGTGTGCTCTATCCCGGAGCCCAGACCTGCTAAGGCCTCCAATGTCCCCCGTCTCCCCCACTTGCTTCTGCCTGGCTGAGACCCTGGAGGGCAGGGCCTGTGGCTCCAACTTCCTTGCCTCCAATGGCCAGGGTGGGCACTTCCCAGTTTCCAGAGTGCTTTCCTGTCCAGCACAGCCTTTGAAGGTCCAGCACCACCCCAGGCCTCGGGCCGGGAGTGCACTCACTCTGCGCCCTGCGTATCAGGAAGCTAAAGCCAGAAGGGAGTGTGACTTGCCCAAGGTCGCAGGTTGAGGAAGGGGCAAAACCAGGGTCCACCAGAGCCCAGAATTGCAGAGCCTCAGGCCAGGGGCCCCCGCCTGCCTGTGGCTGGGGAGGGGCTCTTTAGAGGGGCTGCGTCCCCTCCTCCTCCAGCCCTGGCCCGATGGGACCGTCCAGACGGAGGCAGGCATTGCTGGGAGAAGCAACACATGCCTGGGAAATTGTCCGTTTCCTCCATCTGGTGTGGGGAAAGTTGTTTTTCTCAGAAATTGAAGTCAGCATGGAGCACCCCCACCCTTAAGCTCCTAGAGGCCAAAGTGGATGCTGCATTCTCATTGGTCAGCAGGGCAGCCCCGATGGCCAATCAGAAGAGCCTGGCTGGGCCAGGGGAGACCCTGACTCCCACCCAGGACAATCTCTGCTTTTGTGGCATGGAGATTTCTGTGTAAGGAGAGCTGCGGATGTAAAGGGTGCCCATGACCCAGCCCAGGGGCCTCCTTGGTGAAGCCTACCTGCTAGAGGGGGTCTTTTGGCTTGGGTCTTGCTGCATGCTAGGAGTTTTCCAGAACAGTTTGGGGAGGGGGTGGCAGGCAGAGGGAGTAGTGAAGGGAACAATGATGAGGCTGGTGGGCTGGACGGCAGGGGGGAGCTTGCACTTGTGGTATCCAGCAGGGTGGGGCAGGGGCAGACCTCAGTGGTCACTCCTGGAACAGAACGTAGGGGGCCTGAGCGAGAGGCTGAGGCTGAGACCAGGCAGGGGGTCCTGCGAGCGATGTGGATCGATGGAGTTGTCTGCTCACTTGGCAAGCGTTGGGACCCACTGGCCTTGGTGGCAGGTGGCAAAGTGGCTTGGCCATGTCGGGTGGGGCAGCCGTGCAAGTTCAGGAGCCCAGAGCTGAACCTAGGGCCCCCACCCTGACTGAGGAGAGCCACACTGGAACCCCGTTCTGTGTGGAGGGTGGGCCGGGCAGAGGGGTCCTTGGGGTCACAGTGACCAACAGTGAGGCCCCAGGGGAGAAGGGAGCGGGCCAGCACAGGAGAGAGGGCAGTAGGGGATGATGTCCCAGCCAGGAGCCAGCCTGGCCCAGTGTTCAGAGCCCAGGGTGTGGCCATCAGGGATGCCGATGGCCTGAGCCCAGGCTGGAGAGGACGGGAGTCGGGCTGTGGTCGGAAGGACATAGGGGTCTGTGGAAGACCGCAGGAGAAGGTTCTGGCATTCATAAGGCCCTACTGTGTGCCGTGCTCAGCTGGCTCCAGGCTGCAGTGCCCGTGTCAGTCAGTGTCAGCCCCTCCTGGGGACTGGAACACGGTCACACCTCACTTCTGCACCCGCCTCCCCCGACCCTGTCATGATCCTGTTGGGAGACAAATAGCCCGGTTTGTTTCCCACGGAGGGAAATCAATCCGTCTTTCTAATCAGAGCATCTTCCCGCTAATCTCTGTGCTCTCCTGGGGGCTGCCTTGCCTTTCCAGTCCTGGCTGTGGGAGTTGCTGTGTGGGGCTGAACGGCCCTGGGTTTCCCGCTTGGGAGGAGACAGCGGGAAGGCTTGGGGGGCAGTGCAGTACCTCTTCATGCTGTGTGAAGGTGGGGCTTGGGGCGGAGATGGATGGCACAAGGGCAAGGCTGCACCCCAGCCTCTCCCAGCAGAGCAGTGGGGGACAGCAGTCTCAGCAAGGTGGTGGCCGTGGACTAGATCATCCCCAGTGTCCAGGCTGGCCCCTTCCGAGAGTCCGGCAAGCAATCCCTCCCTGCTGGGTGTGGGTTTCCTCACCCATAAGATTGGGAGTGGGCCGGGCCCGGTGGCGCACGCCTG
>VMDO01017933.1:27375-43636 GCA_007922755.1 Pedetes capensis
AAAAAAAAAAAAAAAAAAAAAAAAAGGTTGGGAGCGGGAGGTTGGGCTGCATGCTGCAGGTGCTGTGACCCCCGCCACAGAGAATTATGTGCCCCAAATGTCAGGATGCTGAGGTGAGAACCCCTGGCCTGGAGGGTCCCTGAGACCTCCTGGGGCTCCAGAAGGGTGGCAAAAGCAGGAGGCAGGGCCTGGGGAGACCAGGGGAGAGTGGGACCGCTAGGGGGGCGGGAGGCCAGCTGAGACCCAGGGCAGGACTCCCCGTGGTTGTTTGCTCCTGGAGGTGCCAGTTACTAGAATGTCACATTCCCAGCCACCTCCCAGCACCTACCTGTCCATCTGCCCCCCACCCATCCCCACATTCACCCACCCAGTTTTGCTCCCCACCCCGTTTTCGCCTCCCCCACCCATCCATCCACCCACCAAGCAGTCATCTGTCCTGCGTCTCTTCACCCGCTCACCCGCTCGCCCGATCCCACCCACCCACCTCCTCGCCACCTACCCACCATCAGCCCTGCCCCGTGCCCCAAAGCCTCGATCCCACCCTCTGCTCTACACAGTCTCAGTCCAGCCACTCCTCGTCCACCTGTGGGCAATGCTGGTTGATGGCCCCTCTGCCATTTCTCATCCCTCCTGCCGCCTGTCAGGTGCCAGCCAGGGCCCGCTTTGAGCCCCATCGCTCTCTCCCTGAGCCACTCACAGGGCTCCGGCCTGCTAGTCTGGGAGCTCCCCGTGGACAGGGCCCATGTTCCACTGATGCCTACATCTTGTCCAGACCTGGGTCTTCCGCCCCGCACATAGTAGGTGTGCAGGCAAGCTTTCAATGGGGTGCATCGTAGCAGGAAGGTCGAGGAGGTGGAGGTTGTGTGGGCAGAGATGAGGCTGGATGGCAGCCAAGAATGCTCGCACGTGGGGCCTTTACTGCAAAGCCAAGGCATCCAGGCTGGTCTGCAAGGCAGTGGGGAGCCGCATCAGAGGAGGCAGGGCTGGAGGAGGCAGCAGGCCAGACTCAGGAAGGAGCGCGCAGCCTGCCTGGGGCGATGGGGTGCAGGGGGTGCAGGGAGAGGAGGGGTTTAGGTGGTCCCCGAGAAGGACACGGGGACAGGGGAAGGGAGGTCCCAGAGGGTTTTAGTCCAGGACGCTTCCAGGATTGGCAGTGAGGCTGAGGAAGTGGGTGGTCAGGGAGACGAGAGGCAGAGCCTGGGGCTGGGAGCCCACGAGGTGGGAATCGGACCAGTCCAGGGCCTTGTGGAGTCTCCAGGGGCCCCAGGGGAGTTTCTGGAACAGGTGTCTGCATCTGGGGTTCGTGAGCTCAGAGGGGGACTAAGCTGCTCATTTACTTCACTGGCCATTGGCTGAAACTTGGCATTTCTTTCTATGAAGAATGGAGGTGACAAAAAGCCCAGGCTGGTTTTATACCCAGCTCCTGTGACTGTCACCTGTGGATGTCATCAGTATTTTCATGTCACGTCATGGCTGTCATCGTGGTCTCCAAATATCGTGTACATCCATCCCAGCAACATGTCACGTGGTATCAGACCCACCGCTGGAGCCTGTGATTTATTGTGTTGATAACAAAGCATGTATATTCATCAAAAAATTTGTTTTAAAATGTATTTTGAGGCCAGGCATGGTGGTGCACGCTGGTCATCTCAGTGCTCAGAAGGCAGAGGCAGGATGATCTTGAGGTCAAGGCCAGCATGAGCTACATGGTGAGACTAATCTGAAAAAAGTTTTTTTTTTTGATAACTCTGTTAGCATAACTGGCTTCCTTTGTATTCCTAAGCTTTAAAAATATTTATGTATTTAAAAGCATTATTCTGCCAGGCGCGGTGGCGCACACCTGTAATCCCAGCGACTGGGGAGGCAGAGGCAGGAGGATCATAAGTTTGAGACCAGAGGCAGTCTGCATGATTTAGTGAGACCCTGTCTCAAAAAGTTAAAAAAAAAAATGGGCTGGGGGTGCAGCTTAGTGGTCCAGCACTTGCAAAGCATGCAAGCGCAAGGCCCTGGATTCAACCCCCAGTACTATAAACGTACAAAAAAACCTAGTATTGTGAAGTCTTGTGAGCTTGTCCAAGGCGTAGTCACAGGTAAAGAACCTGTGTTCTAGAAGGAGAGGGGTCAGCTGTGTCAGGCGCTGCTGGCTGAAGGGCGAGGAGGAGGTAGGTGTGTGGAGCACTTGAGCCTGTTGTATCTGTGTGTGCGTGTGTGTGAGTGTGCATGGGTGTGCGGAGCTCTGTGGGTCACCGTGTGAATGCCTGGTGAACATGTACAGGTATGTGTTCAGGGATGGGTGCTGGGGAGGACAGGACACCAGGGAGGCTGAGGGAGAATGTTACCCCAACTCTGTCTGTCTCCGAGTGCCTCCTCATGGTTCCTGGGTCAGGGACCACATCTCCCTCCTTGCACATTCCTGGGGCCACTGTGGGCCAGACACAGAGGGAGGCTTCAGCGAAGGGGTATCAACTCAATAATAACGAGTGATATATTGAGTAATGAGTCATGGGTGTTACAAACGACTGGAGAGGGGGTTCAGAATGGACAGTAGGCGACAGATCTCACCCTGGGAGAAATCCCTCCCTAGCCTCCTCGATGCCTCCAATTGACAGGAATCTCACTCCCTTCTATGGGGCTCCGAGTTCGAAAGGGATGACCACGGTCCACCCTTGAAGAACACAGAGTGTCTGGGGTGAGGAGCCCAGGTTAGCTTAACAGCTGCTGAGGGGACCAAGACACAGAGGAGGCATCCATGCTGCCTGCTAGGGGCCCCGGGATGCTTCCTTCCCTATGGCTCGTCTTCCTTGAGATGGGTTCCGGAGGCCACGGGCCCCTGGAGCCTGCCTGGCCCCTCTCTTCACTCGTGGCTGGAACAGTAGTGCATGGCCAATCTCCTTGGCCGGAGTTTTCTCACTGTGGGCGTCACCCTGGGTTTTCTCCCAGGCTGGCGGCCTCCATCCCCCGCCACCCCTCCCCCACTCCGTCTGTCTGCATTGGGCACCACGGCTTGCCGGGCATCTGGGAAGCAGAGACTTTGGCCAAATCTGATGAGTTCTCTTATTATGGGGACTCTGAGAAGTGGGGCTGGGGTCAGGGACAGGAAAGAAGGAAAGATGGCAGGAAGGAAGGCCGATCTCACGCCCTGTCCCTCCTCCAAGGAATGTCAGTCCACTGAGACTTCAGCGCCTGCCAGGACGTCTCTCCTGTGGGGGCTCCCCATCACTGGAGGCAGATAAGCCGAGGGAGGGCTGGGGCCCACAGCGATATCCACCCAACAGGTCTGTTCTGCCCCAGCTCAACCTGTACCTCATTTTGGGCAAGTCATGCCATCCCTGCACACCTTTTCCATGTCCGTAAAATGGGTATAATAATGCCCATGAGCGCAGGTGGGACAGATCCTTAGGTAAATACCAGAAGGCAAGATGGTGTGAGGTTGGGATCTCGACTTGGGCCCTCTCCAGCTGCAGCCACGGGCAAGTCCATGAGCAAGGGTGATGCCCAGGCTTTCAGGGTAGCCGGGCAAGTCTTTGTGGAGGCTGTAGACAGCAGGCGCCCCAGCAGGTTGCTTGTGTGCTGCGAATTGCTGTGCTCATATTTTTCCTTATAACGGTTGCTCGCCGTCAATTCTTGTTTCCATTTTTTACTGAGGTAAGATATGCAGCAGGAGAGCTCATGAATCTCTGTGCGTGGCCCGGGCATTTCCCTGTAACTCTTCTTCTGTGGCTGCCACTCAGCCCAAGACCATCGCCAGGCCCTGGAGTCTCCCTTGTGCCCCCACCCCTCCACTACTCCCCTAAGTCATTGCTCTTCTGCCTTCCTTCCCTGGAGATTCACTTTGCCTGATTTTTAACTTCATGTGATTGCATTTATACATTGTTTGCTCTGTTATGTCTAGCTTCTATTGCTAATTGAGATGCATCTATGTTGTTCCATGTGTCAGTTGTTTGCCCCCCCCTTTTTTTGTTTGTTTGTTTTTTGTAGTACTGGGGGTTGAACCCAGGGCTTTGTGCATGCTAGGCAAGTGCTCTACCATTGAGGTGCACCACCAGCTCCATTTTTATTTTTCCTTTTGAAATAGGATCTCACTAAGTCGTGCAGGCAGCCTCCAGCCTCACACCTGTGATTCTCTTGCTTCAGCTTCCTGTGTTGCTGGGATGATAGGTGTGCACCGTGGTGCCTGGCGGGTGTTTGTTCTTTTTCCTTGCTGGGTAGTATTCCACCACAGGAATGTCCCAGAAGATGTTTGGACCTTGGCACTATTGACATTTGGGGTTGAATAAGTCTTTGTGACAGGGGCTGTCCTGTGCATTGTAGGTGTTTAGCAGAATCTCTGGTCTCTACCTGCTAGATGCCGCTACCTGCCCCTCTCAGCCTGGGTCTGTGTTTAGCCTTAGTAGACACTGCTAATCAGCTTTCCAGAGTGGTCTTTGCCCTTGAAGATTAGTTGGATGAATGAATAAATAAAGGATTGCGTGGGTGAGTGTCCTCATCTTTTTTTGTTGTTGCTGTACTTGGTTGGGAGTTGAACCCAGAGCCTCACATACACTTTGCAAGTGCTCCGCCACTGAGCTGCACTCATAACCCTTTCTTATTTTTTTTTAATCTGGAGACAAGGTCTTGCGAAGTGGTGCAGGCTGCCCCTGGCTTTGGTCTTGTGATTCTCCTTCCTCTGCCTCCTGAGTTGCTGGGACTCTAGGCGTGCGCTACCCTGCCTCGCCCGGCCCAGGGCATCCTCTTAAAGCCCCAGGTCCAGAACATAGCTGGCATTCAGACATGGTAATCACTGTTACTGAGGTGCATGCAACGTGCTCACAAGTCACTGCTGGGTCCTGGCACCTTGATACACACACCAGGTATACAGCAGGTGCTCCCTGGATGCTTGTGGACGTGGTCTCAGAGCAGCACAGAACTGGCTTGAGAACCGGAGTGCATAACCTCAGGCTCCTGAGGGCCCCAGACCTGAGCTCCCCACCCTTGGGTGCCCTGGAGCCCGGCCCAGAAGGAGCTGTGGAGAGGGGCTGCCCGCCTTGCCCCCTCAGGTCCAGAGGATGCGGCCCCAACCCCCATTCTGCACTTGATTTATTTAGACAGCTGGGACGGACTCTGGGAAATGGATCCGATTTCAGATTTGACAAAAATAAAAACAAACTTGGCCGCCCCCGTCAAGCCCAGCACTGCTGCCCCGACCAGCCTCCCAGAGCGTCCTCCCCATCACAGAAATCCGCCTGTCAGCTGGGCGGGCTGGAGGAGGGGGTGGTCGCCATGGCAACCGTGTAGGCCTCTGGCTGCCTCCTGGAGAGGAGGCTGCCCTGCCGGCCCAAGGCCTGGGGCACTGTCCATCCACTGGTCACTCCTCTGGCTGGGACCTGGCAGGTGTGAGGGGGCCCCTGGCATGGTGGCTTTCCCAGCGATCCTCCCCCAGCCGTGGTCCATATCCAGCCTTCTCAGGACTCTGTGCTGGGGTGCAGAGTGCATTTCTACCTTCTGGTCCAGCCCGGCCTCTTCCTGGCTGGAGACCTGGCAGCCACCCGGCTCCTGGCCTCCCTCAACCACAGCTCCCTGCAGAAGTCCTTCCGCCTATAGCCCTTCCTGACCCCGCTGGCCACCACCCAGGCCCGACACCAAGCTGGGCCACAGCCGGCCAGGCTGATAGCCACCTTCACCCTGCTTGGCCGGCGGGGGCCCTGGGAGGAGAGCGTGCTGGTGAGGAGGGCAGGGCACAGCATCCCCTGAACACTCACTGGTCCAGGACCCCGTTCCCAGGCACTGAGCCAGGCACAGCAAGAGTCTGGCAGATGACGTGGGATCAGGAGCAGCCCGAGGGCCACAGTCCTGCCACATTCCGCCTGCCCCTCCCTGGAGCCAGTGCTGGTTGCCTCAGTTTCCCTACCTGGGAAGTTAGGGCAACAGCAGTGTCTGCCAATTCGGGAACTTTGCTGGAGTCCCACAGCCTCACTCAGGCTCAGCGCTGAACTGATTAGCTGACTCTTTCTGAAAGGCCGTGAACGGGGACTTGGGCAGCCAGGCAGCTGTCAATCAAAGGGCTCCTAATGCCCCCCTTTATCTCCCACTCAAGGTCAGATTAAGCAGTCCGCGGATAATACCCACGTGGGATTTGCTGTCCTCTCCGGAGAAGGGGCCTTTTTCCCTTAAAGCCAAAAGACACGAGAGCCCTTGGCTGTGTTGCTGAAGCCCACCGGGCCAGGCCTGGTCCCACGCGTGCCTGGCTTTGCGGGCTCTGTGTGCTGGGGCCCCTCAGCTCCTTGCTGAAGTGCCTGGTGTCAGAGAAAATGCGTGCGGTTGATTAGAAAGCTTGGCAAACAGACACTCAAGACCACTTAAGAAATATTTGTGATCGTTACCATTATTACCGTTGTTAATCGGGTGCCTGACACACAGCAGGCACTTAATATGTGCTCATTAATTCCCTGCTTGGCTCCAAGGCCCTGGTTCTGAGGACTTTGGGAAGTACAAGTGTGAGGGGAATCTGGGAAAAGAAGTGAGGGCCTAGGCCCTTTGAGGGGGCTCTCCAGGGGCAGCACTGGGGGCTGAGGTGTGGGAGGGCCCTACGGCCCCAGGACCTCCAAGGCCCCACGTCTGGGGTGGCTTTGCAGGCCAAGGAGACCATATCGATCTCCTGGCCACTGCTCCGTTTCTCCACCATGATCCCCGTGGCGTTTGTCAGGGATCTAAGCAGCTTCAGTGGCCAAGTGGCTGTTCCGAGCAGAGACACCTGGGGAGCCTGGACACGGGAGGAGACACAGGAGGCCGTGGCTGACGACTGTCATGGGTGGAGGTGGGTCACGAGTGTTGTTTCTGTTCTGGGCTGGCCTTGTGGCTTGGACGGTCCCCGCCTCTGTCTCCCAGTCGTGCAGTGGGGATGGGATCTGACTCCAAGGTCTCAGTGGGGCCGCTCTGTGACACAGGTCACCCGACGGGGTGAGGGTCAGGGGGTGAAGCAGGCAGTGTAGTCCCCATTGCGCAGCCTCAGAGTCTTGCGGCAAGGGGCGATGGGGAGCCACTGAAGCCTCCCTGCCCTTGTGGCGCTAGCGCTCAGGCCCCGCCTGCTCCCTTCCCTAGATGTCCTGTTCCACCCTCTCGGGGCTCCGTCCTCCCTCAAGTTCTTCCCGAGCTCCGAAGCTTGGCCGCCTGTGCTCTGAGCTCTCCACGAGTGTGACTGATGGTGGGGGCAGAGGGCGCTGGGCCAGGCCACCCCGCCGCTCAGCTGGAGGACTTGACTCCCTCTGCCTGCCTCCGACCCCACGCGTGGCCTGGTTCCACTTCCCCGAGGCCCGGAGCCTTTGATTCCTGGGCCAGCAGGGAGCATAGCAGCAGCCGCTGGCCGCGATGCCAGCCCTGGCCTGACTTCTGAGCCTGTGGCTCTTGGACGAGGCCCAGGCGCTGCCATCTGGGATTTCCCTGAGTGCCTGGGACCGGGGCTGAGACTGTCCATCCCTGGACATCTGAAGCCGAGCAGTCTAGGGTGAGAGCAGCTCCATCTGCCCTCCAGGGCCTCCGCGCCGTGAGGGGCGAGGGGAGGATGAGCAACCGAGGTAGAGCTTTGCGTGAGATAGTCTGGGCTGCCTGTGACCTTGCATGAGTCACACTAGCCTTTCATGCCCGTTTCCTCATCTGTCCCCAGGGGACTGTGGTGACAGCTAAAGTCATGTCCCTAGGGTGCCTGGCACACAGTAGTTGTGGTTACTGCCAACTTCACTACTGTGATTTGTGCTAGCCCGGGAGGGTGGGGGGTAAGGATCACCTCTAAAAAGAAGGCTGAGCACCACCAAGGGAGGGCTGACCAGTGCTTCACTGAAAGCTTCAAGAAGAGGTGGCAAGTGAATAGGGTTGTGAAGGATGGGTAGGAGTCCGCCTAGAGGGAGGGGAAAGCATGTGCAAAAGGTATGCTTGGGGAGACAAGAAGTTCAGTGCGTGCCAAGCCAGGGAGAGATTGGACCAGCAGAGTTCATTGTGGTCAGAGTCTGGGAGGCCTTGGGTGCCAGGCTGAGGGGATCGAGGGGAGCCACGGAAGGCTGTGGGGCAGGAGAGAGGCATAATTATCCTTGTGTTCCAGGCAGATTAATCCAGCAGGGACGAACTAGCTTGGGAGTGAGAAAAAACAGGCTCTGCTTTTGTAGCTCAGCTCTGCCTCTTTGCAACTGGTGACCTGGGGCAAACCCGTGCCCTTTCGTGTCTTAGATTTCTCCTTTGGAAGTGGGGCTTACCACAGAGCTGAGGAAGTGGCACTTGGAACGTACTCAAATTGGGTTGGGTACACGGCCGGCGCCTGGTCATTGTGATCAGGATGCACTGGAGGGGCAGAGGCCAGAGCTGGAGCTAAGGAGGAGGGTAGCCCAGGGCCAGGTAAGAACAGTAGGCTCGGGGGACAGGGGGAGACTTGGCAGGGACGGGACATACGTCCTGGAGGAGGCCACTGCCCTGCAACCTGGTGTGACTCTCAGCTCTGTGACTTCCCAGCCGTGTGGCCCAGCAGGGGCTTCTGATTTCCCCAAGCCTCAGTTTCCCTCATCTGTAAATAGGCCTTCTGACCCCGTGGTGCAGGGCCCTGGTAAGGAAAGGGTGGGGCCAAGGCTCTGGGGGGGCCCCCGCCTGCCAAATGCTCTTGGCCTTGGACCTGGCAGGAAGGGCAGAGCCGCAGAGGATGTGGCTGAGGAGAGGGAGGCGAGTCGGGGGAATGTTTGCTGGTAATTAGAACGTTTGAACTTCAAAAAAGTTAATTAATGATGAAGCTGCTGCCGGAGCGATGCTCAGGCTAGAAGGGGGCCCTGGCAGTGACGGAAATTAATTACAGGCTATGGCGGGAGAGAGGCAGCGGGTAGGGACAGGAAGAGCAGGGAAGGGACTGGGGGGCAGAGGAGGCAGCAGCCCAAGGTGAGCAAGGCCCTGGGGAGGGGAGGAAGCTGTTGCCATGGAAACCAGGTCAGTCTCAGCAGGCCCGAGGGGCTCAGCCCACGCTGGGTGGAGTCTGGTCCGGGGTTCCGTGGAGCTCAGAGCAGGGCCTTGTGACAGTGCGTGAAGGTTCTCCTTTGTACACCGCAAGAGTCGCTGGGGGTCGGGGTGATCAGGGGCGTAGAGGCTTGCTCCTTCAGCAAACCTTTATTTTTATTTATTTTTTTTCGGTACTAGGGGTTGAACCCAGGGCCTCCTGCCTGCATGCTTTGCAAGTGCTGGACCTCTGAGCTGCACCCCCAGCCCATTTTTTTGTTTGTTTGCTTTTTACTTTTTGAGACAGGGTCTCGCTGAGTTACACAGACTGCCTCTGGTCTTGAACTTGAGATCCTCCCACCTCCGCCTCCCAAGCCAAGCCGCTGGGCTTACAGGCGTGCACCACCATGCCCAGCACTAGCAGACGTTTATCGAGCTCCTACTAGATGCCTGTTACTGTTAGAGCCAAGAGAACAAAATCCCTGTCCTTTGGGATGTGGGTTCTAGCAGTGAACAGAGAGTAAGTGTGTCAACCAGCTGTGCTGGCTGTGGTCTGTAAGTGCCTGGAGAGGTATGAAGCCAGGAGGAAGTGTGGGGGAGGGGCTGCTGGGGTTGAAGGAGTGGGGCAGGACTTCTTAGATGGGGTGGCAAGGAGGTTAGAGGGTCAGCCCTGAATGGTCTTGGGAAGAGTGTCCAGGTGGAGGGGACAGCATGTGCAAAGGCCCTGAGGTGGCATGTGCCTGGGGCCTTGGAGGAGTAGGAGGAGGTTACTTCAGAGGCTGGAGGGAGAGGGCCAGGGTACAAGTAGGAGATGGGGGATAGAGGTAGGGGTAGGTGAGGCCTTGCCAGCCATAGGGGCCTTTCAGGTTTATGCTGAGAGGAACAAGGAGCCATGGCAGAATGTGGCACAGAGCCAGCGTGAGTCTCATTGGTGTGTGTGTGTGTGTGTGTGTGTGTTTCCCATGGTACTAGGGGCCTAACCTAGGGCCTCTGGCATACTTTGCAAGTCCTCTGCCACTGAACTGCACCCCTGGCCCTTTCTAAATTTTTTATATTGAGACATGATCTTGCTAAGTTACGCAGGCTGCCCTGGCCTCAACCTGTGATCCTCCTGCCTCCACCTCCTGAGTTTCTGGAATTATCACCGTGCTTGCTCATTGGCATTTTTAACAACTCACTGTTGCTGTATGGAGGGAGAGCTGGAGGGAGGGGCCAGAGCAGCCCCTGTGGGCAGTGGGGTGACTCCTTGTCCCCCAGTGGGGCACCCCTAGAGGCCCAGAGATGAGAAGGGGCTTACCTGAGACCCCAGAGCAGCACGGTTAAAGCTCAGGTCCCTGGTCCCTGTCCTGCTTCTCCCTCCTACAGCCCAGAGCTGCCTCTTCACTCAGAGGCTTGGTTCCAGGGCAGGCTGGGGGTGTGTGGGCAGCGGGCAGCGGGGTCTGTCAGCCTCTCACAGAGAAGGCAGATCTACTCCTGGCTCCAGTTATGGCCTCTAAGGCGGTTGGGTTTCCTCTAGAAGTTCACCCATGAATCTAACTTCGGTCACTCATGCTGTGTGGCTAAATCTATTTTACTGTGGATTGCCCTCTTCTGGGCCTGGATTTCCTGAGGCCCCAGGACTCAGTCAAGATGGGAGACACAGATTGGGAGATCTCAGCAGACTCTACCTATCTCAGCTGTGCCATGACGGATGGGGATGCCCCGAGGTGCCTTTGAGTGCTGAGCTCCCTGCTTCTGTGACTGGCGGGTGGCTTGAGAGCACTGGGACTGGACGTAGCCGGCTTCGTCCTGAGAGGAGCCGAGAGCAGGGGCGGGGGTTGGGGTGGGTTGGGTGGGGGGGTGTTTGTGAGGTGCTGCAGCGGGCTGGGCTGCAGGGGGTGGCCCTTGCCCTGGTTCCAAGCTGGCACCTGAGGCCCTGCCTGTAGGTGGGCTGAGACCTTCTGCCTGCAGACCTGTGGCCTGGGGGGGCCTGGAGAGGCTGAGTCCTGGCTTGGTGCATTGGCGGGAGAATGGCCAGGAGCACCAGCCTCCGTGGCGGTGGGCAGGCGGAGGAAGCATCCAGCGGGCCGCACGGCAGCGCCCTCTGCAGGCCACAGACCAGGCCTCAGCAGAGAGTGAGAGTGTGGGTCAGGGAAGAAGGCGGCCACAGGGAGGTGTGGGAGGTGGAGGGTTGGGATGGGCCCTGCCAGCCGCCTTCTGGGAGCGGCGCCCTTCCTGGGCCTGTGGGGAGCTCTTGGCTGGGGCTGAGGGGGCTTCAGGGTGGCCTGCCGGGGTTTGATCCCTTGGTGGGTTTGGCCCACGTGGCCATCTGGGCCCGTTGTGATGGAGCAGGCTGGCCACAAGGCAAGGTCGTTGAAAACTTAAGCATTGATGGTTGATGCTCCTTCATAGCCTCTCCTGGGGCACCGGTCCAGATCCACACTCTAGGGGGTCAGAATCTCCCGTGGCTCTGGGGTCTGCTTGGGCAGCAAGCTCCCAGCCCCCCTGGGGACAGGGATGATGGGGGCTGTGCCTGAGGCCCTGGCAGGTGGGAGTCACATTGTCCGGTGGGCCCGCCCATTGCCCGGTGGGCCCGCCCCTGGCCACGCCCCCGCTGTCTTGCCCTTGACTCGGCGCGCACGTGGTTCGAGTGTGTCAGCATGATGGTGATCCTGCTGAACTGCGTGACCCTGGGCATGTACCAGCCGTGCGACGACATGGACTGCCTGTCAGACCGCTGCAAGATCCTGCAGGTGAGCAGCCGCGCTCTGCCCTCTGGTGCCCTGGCTGTCCTCTGCCTCCCTCCCACCTGGTCCCACCCCTTCTCCTCTGCATCCTCCCTGCCCTCCGCCCTCGCCTCCACCTCTGGGATCGGCCCAGTGCAGGCCCCATCTTCTCCCACCTGGGCACCCACCAGCCTCCCCCATCTCCCAACCCCAGCCTCCTCACCCCATCCTCCCATGCTCATAAGGCACCATGACGGGCACTCCCTGTCTACAGCCTGCTTTGGCTCCCCAGTGCTCCCGGAATGAAGGCCAAGCTCCGTAACTGCCTCTGTATCTTTTAGGAGCAGCCTCTGGCGTGTTCCTGTTCTTACTTCCTGAGGCCCCAGGTGGGACCTGACCCTTGGCCCCTGCATGACCCCATTAGGGTGTGTGGACCCACACTGCAGGCTGCTGGCACTGTACCCATTCTACGGATGTGGTGCACTCAGAGCCTATCCCTGGGAAGGGCCGAGCCTCCCAGGAATTGTTTTTGGCCTCTTGGGTCTCCCAGGATCTGGTGGTCCCAAGCAGCCTGGCTTAGCATCTCCTGGGCCACATGTTCAAGTCCACATCCCAGCCCATCTCAGCCCACATGGATCAGAATCTCTGGGGACTCTGGGGTCTGAGTGGGAAGCAACCTCCCACCCATCCCCAAGCCCAAGGATAACAGATTAGGATCTTGTCCCTCCTCCATGCCCGTGTCCTGGACGCAGCAGGTGTTGGGCAGCCATCACCTGGCGAGTTGGCTGCAGCAGATCCTGGAAAGATGACACCCACCAGGGCCTGCCCTGGGGACACAGTCACTTGCCTGAGCCCTTGGTTAGGGGTACACTTAGGGCTTCTTGTGGGACCTGGGGGAAGCTGCTTAATTACTCCAAGCCTCAGTTTCCTCCTCTCTAAAATGGGATCATTGTGAGCAGTGGAAGAGAGCGCAGGTGTAGCGTCCAGCCCGCAGTGAGGCAATTGGTGGCGAGGCAATGAGGAGCTCCTGGCCTCCCCAACTCGGTCTCTTGTCTCCCTGGGCTAAGGTAGTGAACAGAGTGGGCTGCGTGCCTGGGGCCGGTTCCTTCTCTCCGGGCCTCCGTCTCCTGGTCTGTGAAGCGGTTGCCTGCACGAGGGTCGCCGGCGTTCTCCTCCTGCCCCGGGGGAGGGGGTTTTCAGGGCTTTCGTGGGCCCTGTGTCGACGCTCAGGCAGCTCCGGCTCTGAGTCCTGCCCCGAAGCCTCTGACTCTCCTCTGTTTTCCCGTCCTGGCAGGTCTTTGATGACTTCATCTTCATCTTCTTCGCCATGGAGATGGTGCTGAAGATGGTGGCCCTGGGCATTTTTGGCAAGAAGTGCTACCTTGGAGACACGTGGAATCGCCTGGACTTCTTCATTGTCATGGCGGGGTAGGTGGTGGCCGTCGGGCAGGTCCTGGCCTTTGGTGCGGGCCAGATATCGTGTAGACGACCCATGAGTTCCTTGGAGATGCGGAGGACACTGTGTGGGAATGCGGGACTCCTGGGTCCTCAGGGGGAGGAACAGGGCCCTTCGATGACTGGCCTGGGTTGACCGGTGTCCCTTCCTCCCCTCTGTGTTATGTCCTGTGTCCTCCTGCCAAGACTGAGTCTGTTTAATGCTCATTAACTGTATGAGTTTGAGAAAACCACTTTATATCCTAAGCCTCCATTTCCCCATCTGTAAAATGGGAGTAAAAATAGGTACATCAAAGCGAGTGCCGCTCCAGGTTAGCTGTTACTGTCATGGTCCTTACCATCATATTCACCCAGCAAGGTGAAGGCAGTGGACAGACTTGAGCACTGTCTGATCCCCAGCTCTGATTTTTTTCTACTAAGACACAAGTGACCTGAGGCAGAGGATCCCTTTGCTGGGAGGGGGAGGGTGTGTCGAGGCCACCTGGGCAGTAGAGCAGAGACTTATCCCTGCCCCCTGCAGAGAGAAAAGTCACAAGCCATAGTTAGAGAGAGGCCAGCTTCCATCCGAGCCCACTGGGAGCATCCAGGACTCTGCCTGCGCTCTGTGTCTCGCTCCCGCTGTCCTGGGTCCCTCCAGTGGTGGCCGGGGCTGCAGAGGGCTCTGCTGAGCCAGCCTGGGCCCCGCCCTACACTGGGTCCTTCCCTGCCTGCCATGTGGGACAGGCGTCCGTCTGTCAGCTCCGTGTGGCCCTGTGCTCTGGGCAGAGTGCCTAGGTTTGCTGTGAGCAGTTTGCACAGGATCTCGGCTGAGCCAGGCTGGGGGGTTGGGGGCTTGTGTGCCGTCCCGAGGTGGTGGCCCCCAAGCTGAGGGCTGAGCGGGCACTGGCCACTCCATGCGTAGGCCAACCTGGCGGGGGTGAGGCAGGAAGAGAGGAAGGCTGGAGGCTGAGAGCCGTGTGCAAGTGCGTGACTGCACGCGCACTGCCGTGGAGAAGGGGAGTGGGGGTCGCCTGCCCAGGGCCGGGGCAGAGACGGGGAGGTGGAGAACCCAGCCTGTGCTGAGTCCTGAGGCTCCGTCCTCAATGCAGTCCTCGCTGGTGTTTCACAGCCTGTCCTCCGATCACCGAGCACCGTAGGCACTGGGTCCACGGGGTGTGACCTGACCAGGAGGCAGGCAGGCTCCAGATGGCTTCTTGGGGACACGGTCACCCCTTTGTCAGGTGCTGCTTTGAATTTGGCTGGAGAACACCCGTAAGCAGCTTTTCAAGCAAAGGGAATTGGAAAGTGTTGTTTTTCAGTTTGGCCTGTCCAAACCTGTCCCTTTGATCTCCGTGTGGGAGGACAGTTGATGACCTTGCTCCACTCTAGAGTCGTGGTTTTGTGACTTTTTTCCCGTAGTACCCGGCCCCATGGTGCCATGAGAACCAACAGCAAGGCAGTGTGGGGAGCCCAGTGCGGGCCCCGGCTCCTTTCTTGGAGGATAACGGGCTCTTTCCATACAAGCCTGGGTTTTCTCCTTAGCTTCAGAATGCAGACCTTACTTCAGGGCAGGCCTTGAACGTGTAGAACCGAGACTTGTGGATGCCTTCAGCTTGGAACAAAGTTCTTTTATTTCTTCTTTGGTTATTGCCTATTCTCTGCTCTGTCCTAGAGTTCCCAGGAGCTGGATCTTTCCTCCTGTTTTTTCTACACACCTTTTCTCTTTCTTCTCTAACATTTCACCTGTAATAGGCAAGAATTTCTGGACTTGGCCTTGCCAATCACGCATGGGTTTCTGGGCAGGGTTTTCTTCTCTTTCACAGACTCTGTTGGAATTGTCCATTTCCTCTTTCTCATTCCCAAGAAGCTTTCTTGTGCTTGGATTTATTTATTTATTTATTTATTTTGTATATCGGAACAGCTTGCGCCTATTCTTGTTTTATGGATGCATATATACCCAAATCTCCTTATGGATACTAATTAGCCTTCCCCAAAGTCCCTTCCTGACTGTGGAAGTAACCTTGTGTCAAAGTATAATTTCCAAAAGTTAAAAATAATGACCCTCCCTTGTGTCTTAGGGTGCCTGCTATCATCTGTTTTTCAGCTCATTAAGGAGGGACTGGTGGGTCTGTTATCAGCAGGGCTAGGAAAGCAGGGATCAGAGAGAGCATGCGGGAAGACAAGGTGAGAAGCAGAACTGGGTGATGACTTACATGTAATACAACCACAGCCTTTGGTGATGGGCAGATATCCTTTCTGTTGGGCAGAAATTACATACATCTCTGCCAGATAAAAACCTACAGGCTATCTTGCAATTTCACAGCGTCCAGACCTTTAATTAACTGGAAACAGTGAATCAAACAAAAGTCTCTTCCCCTGGATAATGAAATCATCTGCAGATAGGTCTGTTAAAGTCTGCTCCAGAATGACATTGTGCGAAATCCTGCCCCCGCCCCCCCTTCGCCTAACTTCCAAGTTGGAGGATCATTTTCCCTAATTCCTGTGCCAGGGAAGTCATTTGTAAGGGTGGCTCCACCCCCCACCGTCCACAAGCACTTCACTTTGCCCTTTGGACCTAAAGTGTCTGTTGCTGAGTGATCCCCTCCTGTCTGCTCAGACTTGTAAAGATGATGGGGCGCTGAGCTGAGTGGGTTGAGGAGCCAGCCTGGCCTCAACATGGTGGCGAGACCTCAGTTAGATATCCTCCCATGGTCCTGGGCACAGGGGCAAGGGGGTAAGGTCTGCGGCTGCATGCTCTAGTGCTCAGGCAGGGCTAGCCTGGGGCCGTGTGCAATAGGTGCATTCACATTCTAATTGCACGAACGGCAGCCCACAGAGGAGGCAGCACATCCTGCTTGAAGGGTGGGGCAGTGGAGTGCTGTGGCTTGAGTCATGAATGCGCACACGCTCAGCCTGGTGCTAGGGGCTGGGGTCTCAGTGAACCAGGCCTACCCAGTCCTCAGGGCCCTGCCGATTCTTCATGTCTAGGGACAGTGTGCAGGAAGAGGGAAGGATGTGCGTCACAGCTCTGGGGTGCAGAGCCCAGCCCCCTGATCCTGCTCCTGCCTGGTTCCCACATCCCCAAGCTGCTGCCCATCCCCCGAGTCCCACCAGGCCTGACATCCCAAGGATGTTTCCTCCTTCCTGCCCCACCCCTTACCAAATGACTGCTTCCTTCT
>VMDO01017934.1:0-43540 GCA_007922755.1 Pedetes capensis
GATTTCCTTAATAGGACCCCAATTGCTCAAGAAATTGCAACAAGAATAGATAAATGGGACCACATCAAATTAAGAAGCTTCTGCACAGCAAAAGAAACAATTAACAGAATCAAGGAAACCGCCACAGAATGGGAAAAAATCTTCGCATTTTATACATCTGACAAAGGTCTAATTACTAGAATTTATAAAGAACTCAAGAGAGAATTTTTCAAAGAGCTTCTAGGCAGAAAACCTCATGACTTTAAAAAGGGAACGCTGTTCCATTCCTCTATCTAGTTATTGCTACAACCATATGCTGTTGGTTCCAAAGTAACAGGGTAGGGATACAACATTTATCATAACTACTGGAAAATAGTTTGATCAATAACACTATCTTCATTCACTCATACATTTTACAAATATTTCCTGAATGTTTACCATGAGCCAGATACTGTTATAGGCACTAGGAAGTACTCAGTGAACAAAATGGACAAAACTCCCTGCCTTCCTGGAGTTTAAATTCCATTTGATCAAGAAACGTTAAAACACATAGTATGTTCATTAGTGATATGTGTAATAGAGAAAAATAAGAAGAGTATGGGATAAAGGAAAAATAAGAAGAGTATGGGATGAAGGTTGCAATGTAGATTTTAATTTTAAACAGAATGGTAAAAGAAAAACTCACTGAGATATTTGAGGAAAGACTTGTGAAGGCAGTCAGGAGTGGGCTATGTGTATATTTAAGGACAGAAAGGTCCAGAAAGAGCAAACACTAAGCACAAAGGCTCTAAGTAAGGACACCTGACGGATTCACAAACGCTGGAGAGGCATGAATGAAAGAGTATAACAAGATGAAGTCAGAGAGAAATAATGGGATCAGATTGCACCGGGCCTTGAACACTATTGTAAAGATTTGGCTTTTACTCTTAGTGACCAGTAGACAGTTTAGAGCTGCAGACTGCTGTGATCTAATTTTTAACTCTATTACTCTGGATGTCCTACTCCCAAAAAGTAGAAAGGCAAGGGCAAATATAGGTAGCCCAGTCTGGAGGCTGCTTAACCACCTAGGCAAGAGATGCTGCCACCTAAAACCAGGGTGGTAACAGTGGGTTAGTAAGACATAGTAAGAATCTAGGAATATTTTAAAGGTAAGTTTTACTGACAGATTAGATATGAGCTATTAGAGAAAGCAGCAGAGTTTACTCCAAGAGTTTACACCTGGGCATTGGAAGGATGGTGTTACCAATGAGATAATGGAGGTCTATTAGGAATCAGTTTGGGAGAAAGGCTGAGATTTGTTCTGGAAACGTTAGCTTTAAAGCAAGAAAGATACCCTACATAATTGAATTTGTGGATTTGGGGTTCAGGGATAAGGTATGAACTAGAGATGTGAATTCTGAAGCTGTTAATACATGCACAGCATGTAAAGCTATGAGACTGGACAAGGAACAGAGAAGATTAAAGGACCTTGTTCTCAGTGATCCGAGATAAGTCAGGTACATGAGGAGTAATGGGTGTTCGAAATAGATTAATGTGTCTCCAAATTTGGCTAGATTGTTGATCCTTTTTCTATCTTTAAAGCCTAGCACATGGCAAGGATGCGGGAGAAGGGAACCGTTATCCACTGATGTTGGGAATGCAGACTCGTGCAGCCATTATGGAAATCAGTATGGAGGTTCCTCAAAAAACTAAAAACAACTACCATATGACCCCACAATCCCTCTCCTAGGTATATATCCAAAGGAATTTAAGTCTATATGCCACAAAGATACCTGCTCATCCATGTTTATTATGGAATTATTCACAACAGCCTAGGAATCAATCTACGTGTCCATCAACAGATGAGTAGATAAGGAAACTGTGGTATATATACACCATGGAGTTTTATTCAGCCATAAAAGACAAAATTATGACATTTGCTGGAAAATAGATGGAGCTAGAGATGGTCATTTTATGCAAAATAAGCCAGATCCAGAAAGATAAACATCACATTTTCTCTCATATGTGGATGTTAGACTTCAATATATATTCATTATAAAAACATATAGGTCATGAAAATAGAAGGGCCCTAATGGGCTGGGATTTAGCTCAGTGGGTAGAGTGCTGCGCTGCAGTCGCTGAGGTCCCGAGTTCAATTCCCAGCACCGCAAAAGTGGGAGATAGGGCCTGGCAATCCACTCCCAAGACAATCCCGAAACAGTCTGCCATTGAAAACCCTATGAGGGTCGCTATGAGTCGGATACCGACTCGATGGCACCTAACAGCAACTAACAACCTAGGAAAGGGAGAAGGACCCAGCAACCCACTCCCAAAACTCAATCCGCCATTGAAAACCCTATGAACAGCAGAGCAGCACTGACATAGTGTTTTGCCTGTTGTACACAGCGTCGCTATGAGTCGGACACCGACTTGACGGCACCTAACACCACCACCACCACCTAGGAAAAGATAACAGACTAAAGAAAAGGGGAGGGGGCAATGAGAAAGGGTTATGGAGGGGCCATGAGACAATAAGGGGGAAGTGAACATGAACAATGTACAACGAAATGCACGTATGGAAATATCATCATGAGACCCATTAAGTTGTAAATCGGGGCCCTGAGTTCCAGGAAGCGGGAGGGAACTCCGCCTCCGAGGGGGAGAAGGCGGCAGGGAGAAGTGATGGTGCCTTTGTCTGAGCCATAGACTGTACCCCGCGCCTCCCACCTGGGCTCCCTCTCCAGGGTCTGGCAGCCTCACCCCACAGTCCACCTGTCGGTCCGGAATAAGTCCAGCTGCAAGGAGCCCAGTTTCTATGGAACTAAGAAAACGCCTTAAACCAACCCGCTCGCTGGCTGAGTAGCTCCGGTACGCAGGCGCACGCGCGGCACGGCATGCCGGGAAGTGCAGTTTTTCCAGCCCAGCGAGGCCCTCCGCCCCGGGGCAGAACTCAAGCTGCAATCCTGTGGCGCGCAGGGAACGTGCAGCTGCGTAGCCCGGACGACGACAGGGCGGGCCATTGTGCTCCGCGCTGGGCACGCCGGGAAGTGCAGTTATCCGGGCTCTGGCCTCTCGGAGGGCGGGTCTTGTCCACTTCCTGGCGAGCCCGTGGTGGTGTGCGAGTTTCCGCAAATACGTACATTGCAGGTTAAAAGATGATTTTAGTTGGAAGAGGACTAAGAAAACAACTTCTGAGCGATAGGAAAAGAACAGCAAATAACTTCTGAGCATAAAAGAGGGTAAAACATTCTTCTTAAAGGAAAAACTAGCCGCCCCTCTTGGTTTATGATGGCAGATGGGGAGTAAACCATAAAGAATCTTTTTTGTCTTTCGTCTCTTCAATATATAGTAAGTTATGTCTTGTAGGTAGGGTGTTTCTAACACTAAGTAGCCAAAAAAAAAAAAAAAAGGAAAAGAACTAAAAGTAATAAAGCCGAAGACATTTCTGAGTTTTGCTTTAAGAGTATGTGTTTGCACTGATGAAAAACCTATAGTGAAAAGACAACTTGACTTTGCGTTTCCGTCTCCCCATGGAACAGTTGTTACCATGGCCAGAGCATTAAAACTGTTCTTGATTTGTCCTAAGGGTGTAGCTAAGAATCGCTTCAGCCCTCTAATAAACACAGTCAAATCCAAGATGATCCTCATTTACTTAGCAGGTGTCTGACTGAATTGATCTGGCTGTTCTGATTTTTCTGATAGCCGAGGCGTGTGAGATGGAGAGAGTGCCCATCAAGCCACAGCTGTTAAAATATATTCATCAAACAGCGAACCAGTGAAAGAGAATTGAGCACCATATACATAATTCAGCTGAGAGAACCAAATAAAGCATTCAATATGGGAAGTGGAAATGTATTTTAAAGCATCAACGCAAAAGGCCAGTTATTTTTAGTATGTAAGACTCCTTTTCAGACTACTTCTGATTTATCTGTGTGACTAAGAGATGAACGATCCGCATTATGCATTCCACAGGTAATGCTCAATGTAATGAGTTTTCACCTTCTCCCATTTCCCGATTAAGCAGCATATCAGGGAACCAAATTGATTAAACTTGGTGTTTTTCATCTCTTTCCCCTTATCCACAACCTGGAAAACTGAAGAATTTAAGTGAAGCAATTACAAAATTAGAGAAAAGAATCTGAAGTGGTCAATAAGCCAATTCATCAGCTAGAGACTCAGTCTCTGAATAACAGAATTCATCATATTCAGTCTGATTTTGTTTTTTTAGATACCTGGACATACTGATTTTTTTCCCCTGACTTCCTTCTTGATTTTTATTTAGTTTTCAAACATGTTGACTTCGTTTATGAAACAGTCATTTCATTGGTGGAAATCGTAGCGGTTACAAGAGGGTGATATTCTCTTGCACTGCAATACTACAATTGCCTCCTACCTGCTTTTCTTTGCAACCTTCCCAATGAATCCCTCATATAGTTACCGGAATGATCTCTTTGTGTTTGCTTTTTCGGTACTGAGGGTTGAACCCAGGGCCTCACACGTGCATGCTTTGCAAGTGCTTACCACTGAGCTGCTCCCCAGCCCATTTTTTTTCTTTTTGAGACAGGGTCTTGCTAAATTATGCAGACTGCCTCTGGTCTCGAACTTGTGATCTTTCTGCCTCAGCCTACCGAGTCATGATATCATTTAAAAAAAAAATCGGACCTTCTTAGTCCTTGCTTAAACCATTCCATCGTTTCTATCATTGAACTAATAGTTTTCCACTGAACAGGATGAAGATAAAACTGCTAATGGCTTCAGCCTAATCCACCTCTGCACCTACTCCCCTGGGAACCCTGAGCTCAAGCCTACTAAACTAGCATGTCTTCGTGCTTGTAGGTACCCTGCCAGGCATGCTTTTCTGCTTGTCTTGCTAATCTGGTGAAGTCAACAGAAACAGCTTCTGTGAAGCCATTCTCTTCCCTCCTAAAGCGCTTGATAGTATCTTATCTCCCCTTAAGTAGGCTGTAAGCTAATTGAGCACAGGAATTTTGTTACTTATTTTTAACACCAAATACAATGCCTAACACACAGTAGGCTTGAAAAGTTCTTTAAAGTGAGTGGGTAACTGAATAAATTTTGAACACTTCTACTGAGAGAAGCTATGTTTCTTTCTCTTGATTACATACTTCTTCTGAAAGCCATACACTTTCTTCCAGAGCTGCTGTTGATTTGACACTGCAATTATATAAATGGTACCAAAATTACCTTCAACCACATCCCCTTGGAGTTTGAAATGTATTCTGTGGACAAAAAAATGCAAACACAAAAATTTAAGGATTCCACATATTCTTGATACAG
The DNA here is from genome assembly GCA_007922755.1 of Pedetes capensis. Lineage (NCBI taxonomy): Eukaryota > Metazoa > Chordata > Mammalia > Rodentia > Pedetidae > Pedetes > Pedetes capensis. The sequence goes on from VMDO01017934.1 coordinate 5,257, forward strand.
TGAAAGAATAACAAGAGCAAATTCTCTAACTAGTTCCTCACCTCATGTGGGCTATCCAGATCTTTTGGTAAAATGTTGGAGGACTGACTTTTAATGAACTGGTTAATCTGCACAGAGCTAAAAAGATAGTTGCATTGGCCTAGGATAACAATGCTTCTTCTAAGATCTCTGTCCCTTAGCTTCACCAACTAAATTTTATGGTCAAGTAGATTTTTATCTTATTCTCTTGACCGAATATATGAGTCAGGTCATGGTTAGGGCAATGTTGCTGCAGCTGTTTTACATTTCCTAAAATTAAAGTACTCTTGATCTCAATAAAGTGACACATAATTATCAAAATGAAGAAGCAGGAGTTCTTTGCTTTTATTTATTTTTTAAGGGAGGAGGAATTTATTTTAGCTCAAGATTTCAGAGGATCTCAGTCCGTAGTGGCAGGGAAGGCATGGCAGAGCAAGGTCAGGAGACTGCCGTGGAAGAGAGCTCTTTATATTCCGTCAGACAAGGAATAGAGAGCAAGACCAGAACTGGGGGCCCAGGTAAAACTTCAAAGCCCACCCCCAGTGACCTACTTCTGCCATCTAGGTCTCACTTCCTAAAGCTTAACAGCCTCCCAAAATAACACCACCTGCTGAGAACCAAGCCTTCAAACATGAGATTTGGGAGACTGTCAGATCTGAGCTCCTTAGCAACGGACGGCTGTTTTGGGGGCCAACTGCAAAACCAAAAAACACTCAAGAAGCCAAAGGCAGGTGTGATATGCTTTATTCTAGGGTACTCTTCCACGCCACCAGTGCTAACAGATGGGTTTTTAAGGTCTCTACACAATAGTGGCTGATGGCCAAATCATTGTCCAATCACGTTACAATTATATGGGATTTACATCATAGAGTTACATAAGTAAGCACAATAGTGTGTGCTTGCGGGCTGCTATACAACCAGGATTCAACATTACTTCAAGTGTGCCTGCATCAGGAGCGCATACATCAGTCATGTCCTGTTGTCTCAGCCTGTTTATCATTCCAGCCTCTCTGATTAACATTCCACCCCTTAAACTAACTGACATCTACATAGGGCACGAAACCAGAGGACTAATTTTTGAGCCCACAATCTAAAACAGCAACATAAGACACAACACCCTATAACTAAAAATCCAGCAATGGCTGCTAAGCTTATCCAAATCCACCGCCAGGGTGAGAGTAAACCCCACCAGGTACTTAGGAAATATCGTCCTATGACATGCATTGCCCGTATCCCCTTATCAACTTCATGTAAAGACAAGGTTGCATTATGTTGATTATCAGGTATATACATACAGCATTCCGTATGTAGCATGGCACACATTCCTCCCCGGGCAGCTGTCAAAAGATCCAGTGCCATGCGCATTTGTAATACCACCTTGCACATTTGGGTCGTTTCATCCATGATTAAAGTTAAAGCCTGGCCGGTCTGATTAAGCGCTTTGGCTGTATGCTCTGCCAAGGCCGCAATTTCCATTTCTACTTTAATCACTCTGCCTACTGGAAACCCACTTACTTGGGGATAAAACCACCAGCTAGTCTGTTTTTCCTTATGCCATTGGTGGTATGGCATGTCCCAGTTATGGGGTAACTCTGGAAGGGTATCTAGGATATGGCCAGGGATATAGGGCCTTCCCCAGGTGCAACGCCCACTCCAGTAGGCAGGGAGGTAGGGCCAACCATATTTCCCACAGACCCACATGTATCCTGGGGGCATCATGTCAACTGGCTTGGTGTCCGTATATTTCTGGCCATTCCACCAATACCCTAAGCGAGTTATCTGTGTTGTATTTATACATAATTCAGGAGGAATCCATCCCACCACGCGGTTTGGAACTCCTCCATGTTGTTCTATGCAATGTACTGCAGGTTCCCTAAGGTCTACTTGTTCCCCAAGAAGCCATCCCCAACCATCCCACACTGCATAGCCAACAAAGGGCCCAGGTTTGCCATGATCTCGCTGGAGAAGGTTCTCAGTGGTGACGTGCACACTAGTCCAGTTGTTGGAAGGATCTTGAGTGGCAAGCCATGACCAGTTCTCTAGAGTGGCTGGATGAATCCGCCAGGGGAAGCCTCCAGCCGCATCTGAGGGAAGTTCCGTACACACCCAACAATTTGACACATTGTGTATCTTCGCATAGGTGTTCACCCAAGACATTATACTGTTGGCAGTGCTCAACCTGGCCAGAAAGACAATAACGACACAGAAACCATCATAGGAAAATCCTATCTATTGGGGGAGAACACATACCACTTTATCATCTCAAGATAAGACAGTGACAGGTATTGGGAATTGGCCTGGCCAGTGGTACCATACTTTTTCTCCTTTAAGCTGACCATAATTCTGTACCTGAGTTGCCACAGGTACTCAAGATATGGGCCATAATGCCACTGCAAAAGTGTCCATTAACAAGGTCCTTTTCCCATGCATAGGGGTCTGTACCATCATGGTTGCAGGCCAAGAAGTTATCAGAGTTGCTCCATGTAGTGCATACGGCTGTTCTACTCCCCAGGGGACAGTTAAAGAAATCCAAGGAATTCCAGTTTCTCCTTTGACCCAAGGCCAGGACCACATAGTTGTCTACTTCTCTGCCAAATAAGAGGGGGTTGGAAAGAGAATGAGCCCACCAAGCCCCACCTGGTGATGCAACAGGGGATCATTGGCTATACTTTTTAGATGGAGGCTTTGTGGGCTTCTAAGTATGACCTTGCCCAGAGGAGTCAGGCCAGTCTGCCTGGGTTGTTCATTTAGCAATCATACAGTCATGTCCTGTATCTGGCTCTACCCCTTCATCAAGGAGACATTTGTGTCAAGCTATGCTTGCTTTTCAACCATGGTAACTTTCAATCATTTTGGCTGTCTGGGGTTGATATTATATATGTGTTTTTGTTAGGTGCTATTGAGTCTGATCCAACTCATAATGAATTTAAGTACAGCAGAATGAAACACTATCATACACTGTGCCATGCGCATGATCTTTTTATGTTTGAGTCCATTGTTGCAGTCACTATGTTTCTTCTCATTTTGAGTCCTGCTATATCAGCAAAAGGAGGTCTCAGGGGCTCTACTCCATTCCCATCATTAAGTTCAACTCTACTTTGAGGGGGCTGGGGTTTAGTTCAGTTGATAGAGTGCCACTCCGCAGTCTCTGAGACCCTGGATTTGTTTCCTAGTTCCACAAAAATGGAGCAAGACATGGCAATCCACTCGCAAAACAATTCCAAAGCAATCCGCCATTGAAAACCATATGAAGCCCTCAAGAGTCGGCTATGACTCAACAGCATCTAACAATAACAACTACTTTGAGGAGGCAACTCTTCCCTAGTGGTATTTGAATGCCTTGCAGCCTGTGGGGCTAATTTTCCTGCACTGTATTTGACAGTGCTTCTCTGCTATTCATAGGATTGTCAACAGCTAATTGTTTAGGGAGTATTTAGGTCCTTCTCCCTAATCTATCTTAGTCTGGAAGCTCAGCTGAAACCTGTCCACCATGGGTGGCCCTGTTGGTATCTGAAATACTTGGTGGCATAGCTTTCAGCATCACAGCAACGTGCAAGCACCCAAAGCATAACAAGCTGACAGACATGTGGGGGACTGAACATGTAATTGCCATTTAATACCTAGATTTTTGGCCGTGTTTGGACCATATCCCACTGAAGTGGGTTCCCTTGTCACTTGCAGTTGTGTATGGAACTCAAGTGCTTTAAGGCTTACATGGTTACATCCTGTGCTGCTTTCTGTGCAGGATAAACAAACCATAAACCAATAGCCAAATCAAGGCTGTTAAGGCATAGGCCTTTCCTTGGTCCATTGGGAGTGGGTGTATGAAATCAACCTGCCAGTGCTTGGAGGCATGTCACCCCATAAGATGGAGCCCTGCTTCAGCCACAGACTGTAGTGTTTTGGATGGGCCACAGCACAGGGAGGACACTGTTTGACTGCCTGCACTGCTTTTGCAGGGGCAACAGGACCCAATACAAGGTGACATGCAGCATAGTCTGTGGGCCAACATTTCCCAGTTGGTGATGGAGCCACATAGTGACGTCCATCTGAGGTACCCATATACCATGGGCCCAGGTGAGAGCATCAGCTTTGTCATTGCCTGGGCTTAGTAGAGGTTGATGTCCTCTGAGGTGGAATACACATACTTCCTTTATTGGCCCACAGATCTTGCCACATGGCTTGGCCCCACATGGGCCAATAGTCTTCTAGCCAATTTTGTTATATCCATTGGAGCAACCATGTTGTTAGACCATATTTTGCCCAACTATATGTCACCATATGTAAGGGTCTTGGCTCCTTCGTAATCACCATCTACGCAGCACATAGCGCTGTCTATTGACAACTTTGTCCTGAGCCAGAGTTTAGCCAAATTTCATCCTTATTCAGCCAGACAACTACCACTGTCATTGGCTAGGGTTACCTTGACTGGAACCACCTGTACACCAAGCCTGAGAGGGAAGTGGCAGCTTTCCCTCTTGTTATGGGCTAGGAGTATCTGGTATGACAGGTGGCGGGTCAGCCAGTTTAGCAAATGTGTCAGGGTCCAGCACCTATTGCAATATCTGGGAGAGTGGGCTAGTGTTCATCTCCCCCTGATATTCTAGACAGACTCCCCACTTAGATAGGTGGGTGTTTGGGGTGCTCCTATCTTGGGGGTGGACACCCATGACCATCTCCTAATAGAACAGGTTGTCTTGACCCATACTTTGTTCTTCAGGGTAATGGCTTCTCTAGCCTGCAGTGCTGCATACACAGCAGCAAGTTGCTTCTCTACTAGGGAGTATCAAGTTTCTACTCCCATCCACAGTTGGAACCAAAGCCCAATTGGCACTTGCTATTTTCCCATGGGTTGCCACAGTCCCCATGCAAAACCCTCAAGGGTTACCATCACATCCAGTTGGAATGTTTTTTCAGGGTCAATTACTAGTAGGGCTTGAACCATCCCATGGCTCGCTTGGCTTTCTGAAATGCCTTTTCTACCTGCAGGGTCCAATACCATTGTTCCCCTTTTTGACACAGTTGGTGCAAAGGCCATCCCAGCTGGGCAAGATGGGAGATGAACACCCACCAGTATCCTAACAGGCCCAAGAAAATGTGCAACTTCTTCATGGTAATGCATTGAGGCTAAACCTGTATCTTTTCTATCACTGTTTCAGGAATAACTTTGGTCTTACCTGGCCAGAAAACTCCCAAGAATTTGACAGATAACCCAGGTCCTTGCACCTTGTTGACACAGATGGCCCAGCCCCATGTTTCCAAAGCTGTTCTTAGCTCTTTTGTAGCTTTCTCTAAATCTGTAAGAGAATCAGAGTTTAGCATGAAATCATCAATATAATGAAACAAAGAAACAATGGCTGGTCATTTCCAGGTGACCAAGTCCTTGGTCACCAACCCATGACAAATAGTAGGACTATGCAGGTACTCCTGTGTCAAAACCACGAATGTCCATTTTTGGCCTTCCCACAGGAAGGCAAACTGTTCCTGGCTCTCAGGAGCAATGTCAATGGAAAAGAAGGCATTGACCAAGTTGTCACATAATGGTACCCTTCCAAGGACAAAGTTAATTGGTCCATCAAGTTCAAGATGGATGGAATAGCTATGTGCAAAGGAGGAGTCACTTTGTTCAGTTTCTGGTAATCAACCGTCATCTTCCAAGTCCCATCAGGCTTCTTTACAGGCCATACTGGTGAAATGAATGGGCTATGTGGAAGTACCTGCCTTTTCCAATTGCAGGATAGTCTGCCCTATCTCCACATGTTCTCCTGAAAGGCAATATTGCTATACCTTCAGCACTTGCCAGGGCGCTGGCAGCACCACAGCTTCATGGTGTGAGTAGTCCCATACCACTGGTTTAACAGCTCTCATTTGCAGGCAAAATACCCATTGAATAGTGTTTAGGGTATGACCCTGCAAAATGCCCATACCCAGAACATGTTACCAGATGAGAGATATGTACACAGTGTGGGCCCATGGGGGATAACAGTCTTTTGTGTGTGTGTGTGTGTGTGTGTGTGTGTGTGTGTGTGTGTGGTACTGGGGGTTGAATCCAGGGCCTTGCACTTGCATGCTCTGCAAGTGCTGGACCACTGAGCTGCACCCTCAGCCCATGTTTTTACTTTCTGATACAGGGTCTCGCTAAATTACGCAGACTGCCTCTGGTCTAGAACTTGCAATCCTCCTGCCTCCGCCTCCCAAGCTGCTGGGATTACAGACGTGTGCCACCGTGCCCAGCTGGGGATAACTGTCTTATACCCAGTGTGAGGGTGGCGTGATGCACCCACACATTGCCGCCCCCATTCCTGTCTATAGTCACTGTTGGTCCATCAAACCAATGTTGGTTCCCAAAAACCAAAGTACATTTGGCTCCAGTATCCACCAAAGCTAATATCTGCTGTGCATTGCAGGGAGATCAGTATATGGCAACATCTATATGTGGCCATCAGTCCTCTTGTTCCCCCACCAACTGGACCCTTTGGCCCTTCTGTCAGTCTAGCAGGTCACTAGAGTCCACCACCAGTGCCAAGAAATACTACAGGCAAAGTGCATGAGTGCCACTGTGCTTAGTTGTCTTCTTTTGATGTCACTGCTGCTTTGGCAGCTGCCTCACAGAGCCATAATAACTTCATCAGTTTGCTGATCTATTTTTAATCTTTCCACCTCTGTGGTTATAAGCTCTATCCACATCTGTGTGTGGGTCACCTTCCTAAGCCCTCTGGTGTCTGCATTTTGGCCTCCTTTCCCCTTTTTAGCATCTTTTTTGGTTGCAGAGCTGATTGTGCATACAAACCCCTTCTCCTGCTTTGTCACCTCCATATCCCCTAGGGGCCATAGCTGTCGTGACCTCATAAATGTTTTGGTCTACATAGGGGATGAGAATGGCAATGAGGGCTAGACCGCAGGGGCCGTAGCTAATATCGTATCTTTCATACGGGTCTTGAACAACCTGTCAGCAGGGTCCCGGTAGTGCTCTTGAAACATCATTCTCTATATACACATTTCACAAATAATCTGTACCAGGTCCAGGTACATAGTCAGTTTACTCACAGTCTCAGGCAGAACACCACAGCATTCTGCCAAATTAGCTGGGAAAGATTCATCAGCCAATTAATCCAAGAATGTTTACCTTAACACCTTCAGCTATTTTGGATATGGTGCCAGAGGGATGGGTGCACAGTAATGGACACTAGCTAGGCCATCTCATCAGAGGCCAGTTCCAGCCTGCCCACCCCATCACCCCACAGTTGCAATAAGCACACCAGCGTGGTTTCTTCCACTCTCTGGTAGACCAGCTTGGCCAGTTCCCTTAACCCCTCCAGGGTATAAGCCATAAATGTGGTTTGCTGATATCGGAGGTGGCCCCTGAGAGGCTCCCCCGGGGCCATGGGCTGTTCTTGCTCTATCTGCTGCTTAGTGATGGGCTGGGCATGCACTATAGGTCGTGTAAGGGCAAGGGAGCACTGGCCCAGTATGGCACCCTTGTCTTCCTATTAACTTGTGGGCAGCTATTCTTCCTTCAGGGCTTGAATCTAGGCTTCTAGGTCCTCCTGGACCTGCATCAGTTGTTGTGCCTGTGCCTGTTCTGCCAGCACATGCTTGTGCTGATATTTGCAGCATGGTCAAGAACACCAGGACACTTGCCCCACTATGCCCTGCTGGGAGGTTAAAATACGGGCCTCTATTCTTTCCAGGGCCATACTCAGGGACTTGGGCATGGGAATCTACATGCTCCCAATCCTCTGCAGTAGACCATCACTTCAAGAAAGCTGCCACTGGATACCACAAACACTCAGAGGGCCACATCCCTTCTCAGATATGCTACAGGACAGAGGGGACACTCACCAGATCCTGCAGACTCCGTCAAATGTCAGATCCAAATTCCTCAGCAAGGCACAGACGCTTGGGTCAACCATGAAACTGAAAAATTCTCAAGGAGCCAAAGGCAGGTCTGACATGTTTTATTCCAGAATACTCCTCTCTGTGTCACCAGTGCTAGTGGAGGGGCTTATAAGGCTGACTGTCAAATCACTGTCCAATCATGTTACAGTTACATCATAGGGTTACAACAGGCAGCAATATTGTGCATATGCGGGCCATTGCACAACCAAGGTTTAGCATTGTGTCAAAGGCTAATCTATCTGTTGGAGGCACATGAATCACTTGCGTCCTGTTATCTCAGCCTCTTTATCATTCTGGCCATTCTGACTAACAGGGACATTTTATATTCAAACCATAACACTCTGGCGCTGACCCCTAAAGGCTCATGGCCATCTCACAATGCAAATTGCATTTAGTTCAAATTCAAGGGTCCCCAAAGTCTTACTCGTCTCAATATTATTCAGAAATCTAAGTCCAAAGTCTTTTCTGAGACTCAAGGCAATCTCTTAGTTGTGAGCCTCTGAAAAATAAAAAGAAATTTACATACTTCCAACATACAATGGCTCAAAGTAAACATTTCCATTCCCAAAAGGAGGCAGAAGATGATAGTAGGGAAAGACCCAGATCAAAACAAAGCCAAAACCCAGCAGGGGATACAAATCTTATAGATTCATACATGAAAGCTAGCAAATGCAGGGACATCGTCTGGGCTCCTTGCCATATCCAGGCCATATAGCCTCTCTCTTTTATTGGCTCCACTCATTGCCAGCAGCTTTCCACAGCAGAAGTTTCATGTTGTTAGCATCTTCAACATCCTGGAGTCTCTGCTAAAGTTTAGGCTTCACCTTCACAGTCCCCTTTGTTGCTCCTCCATGCCAAAACAGAGGATCCAATCTGCTACATAGTGCCTGCATTCCAGGCTTCTTTCAAAAACCTTGGTGAAAGACTCCATGACCCATGACTCTTGCATTCTGTATACCTGCAAAATCAGCACCATATGGACAATGCCAGTGTCTGCTGCCAGCTTGAGCAGTACCTGGGCCCTTTTGGACCATGGCTGCAGCAGCCTTTGAATGCCTGTGTGGCTGAACCTGGGAAAACAGCTCCCTCCATTTCTCTTTTGCAAGAAAGATTCCCTGGAGACACTGTGTTTTTAAAGGAAATCCTTTCAAATGAGTCTGTAATTTCAAACACTGAAGCCTTTAATGGGAAGCAGCTAGCCAATTTCTGATTTGCTCTCAAGGCATCATTTCTATTATTCCATTGGAACTTCACTTTAATAGTCATAATCTCTTTAACAAGTCTCTTTGTCCACATGTTTAAATGAGCTTTTTTTCTGGCCTGGCTGCCTGTTTTTCAAATCTTTCTGTTTTTGTTTGTTTATTTGTTTGTTTATTTGCAGTACTCAGGGTTGAACCCTGGGCCTCATGCTTGCATGCTTTGCAAGTGCTGTACCACTGAGCTGCACTCCCAGCCCTTTTTGAGACAGGGTCTCGCTAAATTATGCAGACTGCCTCTGGTCTCAAATTTGCTATCCTCCTGTCTCCGCCTCCCGAGTCACTGGGATTACATGCGTGCGCCACCATGCCTGGCTCCTGGTTTGCTTTTTGTTCCTTTTCTCATTATAAAGTTGGCTAAAACCAGCCAGCAATAATCATGCCAAAACCTTAATGCAGTGCTATCTTGATTTTTAATCTACCAATTTAATTAGCCCATTACTTTTGAATTCATTCTTAGTCAAATTTTTAGGACAAATTATTTGCCAGAATGTAACACTAGTGGCCTGTCGTCTAATTCTCAAAAGAGTCCTACTTTCCCTCTGAAATATCATGTGCATTATTAACATTCCTAATCTCTGTCTGGCCTTCCAAACTTTCACGAGAACTGCCTGTTAAACTTTGCCTATATCATTCTATGGCTTCTCTGCTCCACATCTCTAAACTCCTCCAAATTGCCCCCACAAACCAGTTCCAAAGATCAATGACCCAAGTGGTCTGATTTAGTTAGAGCAATAATCCCACTTCTCAGATTCCTTTTTTTTCTTCTTTTTTTTTGGTATTAGTTACTTTTGGGTCATTGTGACAAAATACCTGGCATAACACCTTAAGGGAGAAAGGATTTATTTTAGCTCACAGTTTCAGGAGCTCTCAGCTCATAGCAGTAGGAAAGGCATAGTGAAGCAGTGGCAGGAGCCTATGGCAGAGGACAGCTCTTCATATTGTGCTAGACCAGGAACAGAGAATGATTGTTCTTTGAAGTGGCTCTCAAAGATCAGCTACCTAATATTTCTGATTGAGTAGTAGTAGTAGTAGTAGTAGTAGTAGTAGTAGTAGTAGTATCTACTGATGATATATGTGAGTAACACACACACACACACACACACACACACACACACACACCCTCAGGTGAATGAAATCTTAAGATATACTACTTATGATCCATTTTCCTGATGAGGTGAGTGAGATTTGGGGAAGTTAAGTAGCTTGCCTAGGATCATATAGCCAATAAGAGACAGATGATAGGTTATTTGTATTTGGTTTTATCTGGCTCAAGCTCTGTGCATTTCAACTAGATTCTATCTCCTGTTCTCCACTCCATTCTGACAATTCCTTGGGGGACATTCAAGATATAATGTATAGCACTCCATGAGTATCAAATTTATAACTAGAGCATACTGCTTACTGCTTGAGTAAAGTTCTTCCTGTCATTAGCTTCACAGCTTCTAGTAAAAATAATTTTTTGAAGTTATTTAGGTCAGCTTCTTTCTTCCTCATCAGCTTCCACATGGCTATTTGATTTGTGATATAGTTAGATTCACTTGTCCCCATATGTACTTCATCTGATGTTCTGTCCATGTCCTAGATGATTTTACTTAATGCACATATGGTAAAATCCACCTTTTGTGGAATACCATGCTATGGGTTTAGACATATCTATAGATTTAAATCTACCACCACAGATTTATACAGAACAGTTTTATCATCTCCAAAGTTCCACCATGCTTCCCCTACAACCTAATCTCTGGAAATCACTAATATGTTTTCCACACCTATAATTTTGCTTTTTAAAAATGCCATATTAATGGAGACATATGCTGTTTGAGTCTGGCTTCTTTCATTTAGCAAAATGCATTCAAGACTCATCCATGTTGTTGCATGAATCAATCATTCATTTTGTTGCTGAGTAACATTCTACTGTATGAGAATATCACAGTTTACTTAGCCATTCATTGGTTGAAGGAAATTTATCTCTCCTCTCAACTGCAAATCCAATCTACACGTGATTCTAATCCAAATCTGAATTTGTAGCCCAGTAAAACTGCTGAAAGGATGTGGATTGGATCTGAAAATAAATAGTAATAACTAATGCAATGTAAATGACATGCAAATATCTATGGTAATGTATTATTTAGTAAATGATGACATTTATATGTTTGGTCCAGATGCTATAATTTTTCTAAAGATTTCTTACCCATGGTTGTTTGAAACCATAGATGACAGAACTGATGGATGTGGAGGGCCAATTGTACAGTCCTTCAACTTTGCTCTTTTTCAAATTTGTATACTAGTTTCTTTACCTTTCCCCGTAAATTTTGGAATCAATATGTTGATATCTACAAAAATTCTGGTATAATATTGATAGAGTATATGTTGAATCTATATACAAAACTGAAGAGAATTTAATCCTAAAATTATGCAGTCTTTCAATCCATGAGTATGATATATCTCTCTACTTAGTTCTTCTTTGATTTCTTTAATCAAAGATGTGATTTAATCAAAGAAGCATTTTAGTTTTCAACATATAGATCCACATCTATTTTCCTGGGTTTATATCTAAACAATCATTTTTTTGTAATTTTTCATTTCAAATTCATTTGTTGTTAATATATAGAAATATAGCTATGATATTTTGATCTCCTCTTGTGATCTTGCTAAACTCCCTTACTAGATTTAGGAATTTTTGTTTGTATATTCGTTGAGATTTTCTACATAAATAATCCTGTCATCTGCAAATAGAATTGAATCAATTTTGCATTCCTGGAATAAACCTCACTTAATCATTCTGTATTTTCTTTTTTCATATATTCCTGGATTTGATTTGTTAATAGTTTGTTGAGGATTTTTGTGTCTAGGTTTGTAGAATATATTGGTCTTTCTATTTCTTTTATTATGATATTATTGTCTGGTTTTGGTATTACAACAATGTTAGCCTTGTAAAACACACTAGGAAGTGTTTCTATCTCTTATATTTTCTGAGAGAGATTGTATAGAACTGATATTATTTCTGCCTTAAATGTCTTCTATAATTTTCCAGTGAAACATATGAGCCTAGGATTGTTTTGTCATCACCGAAAGCTTTTTAACTATAAACTTAATTTCTTAAATACAGGACTATATAGTTTGTTAATTTGTTTTTAGAAAGATTAGGTAGTATGTATCATTTAAGGATTGGTCCACTTTATTTAAGTTGTTGAATTTAAGAGAATAGAGTTGCTTGTACTATTCCAGTATTTTCCTTTTAATCTCTGTGAGTGCTTGTCATGATAGTCCCTCTTTTATCAAAATATTGATATTATTTGTCTTCTCTTGTTTTCATGCAAGTCTGGCTAAAGGTGGATCAATTTTGATGATTTTTTTTTTAAATCAGCTTTTTGAGAGCTTCTTGCCAGGTATGGTGGTAAGAAAAAAAATCAGCTTTTTGTTTCATTGATTTTTTCTATTGTTTTTGTTTCCAGATTCATTGAGTTTCCCCTCATGCATATTATTTAAATTTTTTAAGGTAAAAGGGGGCACTATGAACAATTAAACCAAGACAAAAGGCATAAAGTGGAAATCTTCTGGAGAAATCAGGATGTATGGTCTCCCTGCCTATATGAATATTTGGGGCAAGGAAAAGGGTAGATGGGAACTTCTGTGAGAATAAATCATCACAGTGTATACCTTTTAGTATTATTTTGCAACCTGTGGTAGATAATCAAGACAAAGGAAAAGAAGACCATAGATATTTTACAGAGGTTATTATTGAGAGTCTTCCTAGTTCTGCTTCTTTTCCTTGTATGCTTTGCCTCATTTAAATGGTGATTGTAGGGATTTCTGTTTTCATACATAGTTTTATATATGTTCCCATAATAGCCCATGTCTCTTACACACAATTTTTGGCCAAGAAAACCTACCAAATAATAGGAAAAGTGGTGGGAAACAAGATTTATAAAGTAGTTGTTTATAATTAAGTGTTTAAATAAATTTTTATCATAACTATAGTTAAGACCTTGGTTCATTTGTTCCTGAGTCTTAAATTTTTTTATTTGTAGAATGAAGAAGAATTATTACTATTCCATTTAAAGATTTGGGGAAAATCATATGCATCTCTTAAAAATCCATGAAAATATATGCACATGCATAAATATCTTGAATAACTGATTTGATAAGTTAATTCCAACTAATGCAATCAAGAAAGTATTCCTGAAAAGAATTGAAATGCTCCTTGTCATAGTAAGGAAAGATTGCTACAGTCCTTCAAAAGACATAGGTTCTGACATAAACTACAAATAAACATTACAAGAATGTTTCTCAATAAAAACATAGGACTTTAGCTGGGCATGGTGACTCATGCCTGCAATCCCAGTGGCTAAGGCGGCAGAGGCAGGAGGATCTCAGGTTTGAGGCCAGAGGTACCCTACACAACGTGGCAATACCCTGCCTCAAGACAACAAATATAAAAAATGGGCTAGGAGTGCAGATTTGTGGTAGAATGCTTGCAAAGTAGGTGCAAGGCTCTGGGTTCAACTCCCAAGTACTGCAAACAAACAAACAACAACAACAACAAAAAAAACAATGTAGGAAGTTTGAGGAGGATGAAAAAAGTGGATATCAAAATAACATTTCCTGTAGATATTGAATTCTAAATGATTAATTTATCATGAAAAATTTTCCTGTATTATGAAGGTTCTCTGATTCTTTTGTGGATCTTAATTATATTGGTGCCTTACTGCTACATTAATAGTTTGTTGTTAGGTGCCATTGAATCAGGTCTGACACACAGTGACCCTATGTACGACAGAACAAAACACTTCCCAACACTGTGCCATGCACATGATCTTTTTTAATATTTAAAACCATTGTTACAGCCACTGTATCAATCCATCTAGTTGAAGGCCTTTCTTTTTTGGCTGACCTGACACTCTCCCAAACATGATATCCTTCTCCCAGGATTGGTCCCTCCTGACAATATGTCCAGAATATGTAAGATACAGTCTAGCCATCCTTGCTTCCAAAGAACACTCTGGTTGTACTTCTTCTAGGACAGATCTATTGGTTCTTTTGGCCATCCATTGTATATTCAATATTCATCTTCAGCACCATAATTCAAAAACATCAATACTTCTCCTGTCTCCTTTATTCACTGTCCAGCTGTCAGGAGCATATGATGCAACTGAAAATGTCATGACATGAGTCAGGTACACCTTCATCTGCAATGTGGCATCTTTACTTTTCAGCACTTTAAAGAGTTTTTTTGCAAGAGCTTTGCCCAAAGCAATTCGTCTTTTGATTTCTTGATGGCTACTTCTGTGTGTGTTGATTGTAGAACCAAGTAAAGCAAAATCTCAGAAAACTTCCATCTTTTCTCTGTTTATCATGAAGTTGCTTTATGACTCAGTTGCAAGGATTTTTATTTTGTTGATGTTGAGGCTCAATCCACACTGAAGGGTGTGTTCTTTGATATTTACCAATAAATGTTTCAAACCTTCCTAACTTTCAGCAAGCAAAGTTGGAGATTTGGAAAACAGCTATCTGGCCAACTGACTGGAAGTGATCCATATTTGTGCCTATTCCCCAAAACAGGCACAAACCAAATGCAGAAATTATTGAATAATATTAATATCTCACACAATAAAATTTTGCTAAAGATCATTCAAAAGTAACTGCAGCAGTACATTGACAGGGAACTGCCAGAAAATCAAGCCAAATTCAGAAGAGGGTGTGGAACCACGGACATAATTGCTGATGTCAGATGGATATTGGCTGAAAGCAGAGAATTCCAGAAAGATATCTATCTGTTTTATTGATTGTTCAAAGGCATTGACTCTGTGGATCACAACAAATTATAGATACCATTGTGAAAAATGGGAATACCAGAACACTTAACTTTACTCATGAGTAAGCTGTACATGGACCAGGAGGCAATCATGCAAACAGATCAAGGAAATACTGCTTGCTTTAGAGTCAGGAAAAGTGTGTGTCAGGGCTGTATCCTTTCACCATACCTCTTCAATCTCCATGCTGAGCAAATAATCCAAGAAGCTGGACTTTATGAAGAATGTGGCATTAGGATTGGAGGAAGACTCATTAACAACCTACATTATGCAGATGACACAACAGAATTATGGTAAAAGACTAAATCTTTATAAAATCTTCTTGAATAAGATTATATTATGACCTATAAAATCTCTCCTCCGTCCCTCAGCAAATATTAAAATCCATATGCACATTTCTTTCTTTGTTGCTTCTCTATATCCATATTGCTTTCTTTTTTTCTTCCCTATAATGTTGAATACAGAAGACTCACCCCAAGGTAGTAAGCCAATAGAAAACATTGACAATAAAATCAAATGTCTGCATTTGTTAGCTGTGAGATGTGTGTTGTGTCTTGAAACCTTTGACAGCTTGGCTAGTTTCATTTTCAGCCTCCATAGATCTCTTCCTGGAAAGCATTCTGGCTTCTTAAAATAATGGTTTATGAATGATAATCTCTAGCTATAGTGCTACCAGAAATAACTTTTTTCTTGCATAAACTGAAGTTTAATAAATTCAAAAGGAATACTATCCTTATGATAATGAAAAATTAGGTTCACATATTCTTTATTTTATATTTGCAACATTAAAGATTGATTATTCAGCATAAACCTTTATTTGTCCTGGAAAAATTAACCAATGTGCCTGGCTCTACATTTTTTTAGCTGTATGATCTTGGGCAAGTGTGTTTGTTAATTCTGATTGTCAACTTGGATTGGATTGAGAAGTACCTAGTAGAGTAATAAAACACATTTCTGAATTATCTTTGAGGGTATTTCCAGAGAGGATTAACTGAGGGGAAGACCTCCCCCATGAATATGGATGACATCATCCTATAGGCTTGGGGCCCAGATGGAATATGAAGAGAAAAAGGAGAAAGCCCTCTATCTCAGATTTGCTTTCTCAGTTCCTGCTTCCTGTCTTTCCACTATGTGAGTGGCTATTTTCTGTCATGTTCTTCCTGCCACAATGAACTAAAATCTCTGAAACTATAAGCCAAAGTAAAGTTTTCCTCCTTTAAGTTGTTTTTCTTTAACATTTGGTCATAGCAACAAGCAGCTAACACAACGAGTTACTTAAACTCTGTAATTTAGTTACCATACTTGTAACATAGAAGGATTAAGTAAATTAATAAATACCAGAAGGAAACAATTATTCATAGATCTCTCCCGTGTTTACATTACTTGAAGAAAGGCACTGAATGAGTTTTATTCTGAGTTGTCTTTTTGAGAATATTTGTACAGGGAAGAGCCTTAGAAAATAGTGATAATATCTCCCCCTGAAGCAAAGGGCAAACTTGCGTACCACTTATTATAAAAGATTTAGATTCTCTAACACATTCCACTACATATAATTACCTACCTGGACTTGAGAGCAGAATGAACTAATGCAAACATGTGAATGCTCATATTACTTGCTGTATTATGAGTGACAAAGTCTTTTGTCTCTGAACCAAGAGTTATGTGTCTCTTTCCATAAAATTGTGGCAAGATAACTTGTTAGCTTGAAGACAGAGTAGAAACTCAGACCTTTTACAGTTATTGTCACATATAAAAGACATACAAGTTTGGAGTATAGAAAATGCTCACCAAGTATTAATATTATTAATTCTTGTCACCATCAACATTATGTAGGTAGCTCCAAAAATTTGAGCTAGCAATTATACTTCTAGGAATCCAACTCACCAAAAACTGCAAAGTTTGTGAAAAAGGATGGTTATTAACTGAAAATTTGTTTATAATAATAAAAAGTCGGAATCAACCTAAATGACCATGTTATCAATCTATTGGCATAATAAGGTTGCCTAACACATCCACTCTTAAACAGTGTCATACAAATAAGCCTTTACTCTCACAAAATGTCTACAAGTCAGCTTGGGCTAAGCAAAAGGAGGCAGTGACTTACCTGAGGTATGGTCATTTTGACAGTGATAGAAAAACAAGAGGACAAACCAAACAAGCACTTTTCAAACTTGTGTGTATCACATCTAATAATATCCCAATTGCCAAAGGAAGTAACATGGCCACACCCAAAATTAAGGCATTGTATATTACATTAATGCCTGTAGCCATACCACTGTGGCTTCCCATCCTGTCAGATCTCAGAAGTTAAGCAGGGTCAGGCCTGGTTAGTACTTGGATAGGAGAACAACTGGGAACACCAGGTGCTGTAGGCTTGAAAGAAGGACTTGGCAACCCGCTCCCAAAAAACAATCTGCCATTGAAAACCCTATGACTAGCAGAGAAGCAGTAACAATAGTGTTTCACCTGTTGTAAGTGGGGTCGCTATGAGTCGGATACTGACTTGAGGGTACCTAACAACAACAACAACAACAACAACAACAACATATTACATTGAGACCATCATGAAGTCATAGCAAGGGTGTTAGGTAAACAAAATTTTCCAGTTGTTTTCTACTTGATGACTCATGTCCCGGTTCTCCTCCAAGTACACGTAAGAATAAAATAACCAATTTAATAAGTTTTAGCTTTGGGATACTACCCTTTCAAAACTTCATTCTGCTTCAGAAATGAGCTGTTCTTACCTCACAATCATCCTTAGAGTTGTTAGATAAATCTTAATTCTATCATATATCTTGGTGATGTAGAGCATTTTTATGAGTATGTAAGAATTTTCTGAGTTTCTTGACATTTCCTTCAGCTGTATTTTTCTATTTTGAGATTTTGACTTTGTCATATTTAGTAGTTTCTATTTTATCAGTTGAGAACATCTATCTTTCCATTCATTTCAATAGTATTTACCCTTGTCCCATGGAATGTGGTTATTAAGTGCTTTAGAGTCTTTGTATGGTATTTTCAACATCTAGATCAAGAATTGGTGAGTCTATGATCCAAATTCAACCTTCTGTCTGTTTTCATATGGTTTGTGAGCAAAGTATCATTTGTTTCCAAAGTTAAAATCATTGGGAAAAAAATCAAAAGAAAACTAACATTTTGTGATACATGAAAATTACATGAAATTCAAATTTATGCTTCCATAAGTACAATTTTATTGAAACATATCCACGATTATTTATTTACATGTAATCTGTGATAGTTTCATATTACAATCACAGGGTTAAGGCATTGCAACAGAGACTGTATGACTCACATATTCTAAAATATTCCTTCTGTTTGGCTTTTTACAGAAAAATCTTCCTCTTGATCTGAGTTATCTCACTTTGCATTTGTTGTTTGACTTTTGTCTTAAGAACTGGTCCCATATTTCTGGTTCCTTGCATGTTGAGTAATTTTGGATTGTATCTTGGACATTTTTAATATTATGTGGTGAGACTTCCAGGACCTGTTAAGGTTCTCTGGAGAATATTGGTCACTTTTAGTTGTAATGGTCAGCTCAGGTTCACAACTCAAGTTCTATCTCAAATTCTGTAGAAAGTGGTTCCAGTGTCATTTCTGCTGTCAAGAGCTCTGCTATGCTGCTTTGTTCTATGCATGCACAGCCTGGGGATGAACTTGGGAGTTGTGTTGGTTCATATGTAAATTTAGAGTATCTCCTTTTCCAACTCTCTCTTCTTTGATATTCCCTAAATTTTCTACAACTCCAAAGGACCTGTCTACAGCCCTCTGGCTAGAAACATGGGATTTCTCTCAGTTATAACTGCCCATGCTGATGCACAGTTATATATGACTTAAATCAACACCAGAAGATAAAGGGTGGAGGAGGGATATTCACACCAGTACAATCATTCTTCAAGTTTTGATTCCTCTCAATGCTCCACTTATTTTTTTCCACCAGAGTCCTCAGACAGCTTCATATTATCTAGAATTTTTATTTGTATAAGGTTTTAGTTGCTGCAAATAATTTAATTAAAGATTAAGGGAATAAACACAACCTAAATAATTTCTTAATAATCCTTATACCATAATTTGGTAATAATTTCACTCCAAAATCTTGGTTTTCTTGGGATTGAGAATGTACAAAAGGCAATATCATGGTGGATTTACCAATGATTATTAATGCTCATGAATCCTGAGAATCTTAGCAGAATAGAGGAGGTGGCTGAATTCCTCTGATAAAAGAAAGTTGACTTAACTGATGGGAAGTACAGGTAGATTTAAAGTATTTATTCTGCTAGATTCAATTTAAGAAGTTGCATGGTCAATAAGGGCTGGGATTTAGCTCAGTTGGCAGAGTGCTGTGCTGCAGTCTCTGAGGTCCCGAGTTCAATTCCCAGCACCGCAAAAATGGGAGAAGGACCTGGCAATCCACTCCCAAGGCAATCCCAAAACAGTCAGCCATTGAAAACCCTGTGAGGGTCCGACTATGAGTTGGATACCGACTTGATGGCACACAACAATAACAATAAAAATGGTCAATAAAGCCAAGACTCTTGTTTGCAAGTGAAAAAAGGGAGGAAAAGAAGAAAATAATGTTTTGCAAGTCCACAGGTAGGATTAGTGTAGTAGAAAGACTAATGCTTCTTCCTCCAGAAAGATGTTCATAACCTAATCCCCAGAAGCTGTGGGATTACTTTATACAGCAAAAGGGGTTTTACAGAATAATATAAGGATCATAAAATACAGAGATTATCCATGTTACCTAGTCCCAATGTAATTGTTGTTGTTAGGTGCTGTCAAGTCGTGTCTGACTTACAGCAACCCTCATAGGATTTTCAATGGCTGATTGATTTGGGATTCCCTCAGGAGTGGATTGCCATGTCATTCTGCCAAGTCCCACTGTGATTACAAGGGTCTTTATAACAGAAAGAGGGAGTAGAATATCAGAATCATAGAAGGATATGTGATGATGGAAGAAGTGAGAGAGAGAAAGAAGCAGGAAGAGTAGGGAGGGAGGAGGAAAGGAGAGGAGAAGAGTACAGGAGAGATTTGAAGATGCTAAACTGCTGGCTTTGATGATGGATGTAAGAGCCATGAGCCAAAGAATTCAATTTGCCTCTAGTATCTAGAAAAAGCAAGGAACAAGATTCTCCTCTAGGATCTCCACAAGGACCCAGCTCAGACAACAACTTGATTTTAGCCAGTGAGATCAATTTTAGATTTCTGACTTATAGAATTGTAAGGTCATAAATTATAGTGTTAAGCCATCGATTTTGTGGCAATTTGTTATAGCAACAATAGAAAACTAATACAGATAGCTCAGACACAAATGGACCCACTGATTTAAATTAATATGCTATCAAGTCAGAGGCTCAATCTCCCTCTGTGTCTTTCTCTATCTCTATCTCTATATTTTCATCTTTCTATATCTCTTTTTCCCTCCTGCTCTCCTTCCCAACCTCTTCCACCAACTTGCTTTTCCTTCTGCTTTACTGTCTTCCTTTCTGTTGTAGTCTTAGGTTTTTTCCACAAGGTGGGGAACATGGCCTCTGCACCACCAGTTTCACCTCTCTCCAGCACTTTGTCTACAGAATCAAATCGGACTTTACCCTTTAGGGTCATTTAGAACAACCTCAGGGAAAGCCTTTGGTTGGTTTGAGTCAACTCTCCAACCATTGAACTAATCATCCCAATAAATAGAAGAGGGCATAATTATAAACGAGAGGCACCTGAGTTACTTGTAGACCTTTCCTTAGCAAGGGGAGGGTAATGTAATAACAGTTTCACTAGAAGCACATGGAGAAAGGAAAAAAATTCTACAAAGGAGGAAGGTGTATTGATTAAACAAGAACAAGTGTCCATCATAGTTGGTTATTTTGCTGAATAGAATCAGCAAGGCCATAGCAAGGAAAATATTAATACTCCAAATTTCCATTGAGATTATCAACTTTTATTTTTCTTTCTTCCTTCCTTTCTTTCTTTTTCTTCATTCCTTCTATCCTTCCCTCCTCTCTTCCTTCCTTCCTCTTTTTTTTTTTTCTTTTAACAAGGTATCACTTAGCTCAGGCTGACCTCAAACTTTTGATTTTCCTGCCTAGACTCCCAAGTGTGGGTTTACAGATATGTACCACCAGGCCCAACTTTCATCTTTTTTTCCATCAGTATGTCTGCATTCACTACTTTACTGGCTACATCAATTATTAGATTTTGCTTTGAGTAACAGTAAACTCAAAAGAATGATGGGTAAGATAAGGTGGGAGGGTGTTTCTCTCTTATATTATGAAATCTGAAGGTGGGAAGTTCAGAAATGACAGATGCTCCCCAATGCCCAGACTCTAGACATTTTCTATCTTCTTGTTTACCACCCTAGCAAGTGACTTCCTCCCCATCATCCAAAATGGCTCCCCAGCCTCTAACCATCATGTCTGTATTCCAGAAGTCAGAAATGAAGGAATTAAAAGGAGCACATCTACTCCCTAAAGATATTTCCTAGAAGTTAAATGTATCCTATTATTTATAATATAGCCACATACACACATCTAGCTATGAGAGAGGATGGAAAATATAGTGTTTTTGTGATAGTGTGTTCATGATCAGATTCTATTATTGAAAAAGAAAAGCCAGTGGTGCTGGCCATTTTACTTGCTCTTTTCCTTAGGACCTTAAATCATGATTGCCTCTACAATTTGTCTAGCTTGTCAGTCCACTTTTAGTCACCCATAAAAACTTCTCCTGGATTCCATAACCAGTTATCATGAATGTGTAAACATTCTTCTGGCCCAAACTTGTATATCTAACTCCTTTCTCCATCTATGACCAATTTCTAACATACTGTGTTTTATAGTTATTAATGTCAAGCAAAGAACTATAAAAATTCAAAGATCCAGTTGCCTACTCACCCTCTATAGCATTCTGTAGTGTTGGCTTCAATCTCTGGTTTTATACCATCCTCACCTCCTCACTCTCCTCTTCCTTTCACTCCCCTGGCTGCTCCAGACACTCTCCCAAATGCTGATATGACTGCACCCTCATACTCACTGCCCAGGGAGGGAGAGAAAGCTGATAGCTCCTGTGGAAGGTGCACATGATTTTCTTTCCTAGAAGGCCCAGCAAACACCTCCTTGCACCTTATTGATTCTGATTGTAGAATAGCTTCAATAAATCACTGTGACTTGGAATTTTGACTCTTTATCATCTTCTCTTTAGAATACGTTGTTGTTGTTGTTGTTAAGTGCCGTCGAGTCCGTATCTGACTCATAGCAACCCTCATAGGGTTTTCAATGGCAGACTGTTTCAGGATTGCCTTGGGAGTGGATTGCCAGGTCCTTCTCCCATTTTTGCGGTGCTGGGAATTGAACTTGGGACCTCAGAGCCTGCAGTGCAGCGTTCTACCAACTGAGCTAAATCCCAGCCTTTATCTGCAGTATTGCTTTTTGTGGTGTTAGTTGTCCATAGTCATGTTTCTAATTGCTGAGTAGTATGATAAAAAGCTTATACAATCCCACTCTCTCCTGCCTGGACATGAATCACACATTTGTCTGGTGTATCCATGCTGTATGTGGCACCTGCCCATTAGTTGCTTAGGAACCATCTCAGTTACCAGATTGATTGTCTTGTTATCACAGGGTTTGTGTTCAGGTAACCCTTGTTTGATTTAATAATAGGCCCAAAGGACCAAAGTAGTGATGCTGGCAACCTGGATATACCAAAGAAAAGCTATAAATTGCCCCTCATAAGTGAAAATACAATATGTTGAGAGAGAGAGAGAACATTTACATTTTACAGTATATTGTTCTATTTTATTATTAGTTATTGTTATTAATCTTGTACTATTTAATTTTTCAATTCAATATTATCACAGGCATATATAGAAAAATAGTATATAAAATATTCAGTACAATCCATAGTTTCAGGGATCCATGAAGGGTCTTAGAATGTATCCTCCATGGATAAAGTGATTCTACTATATTCCCCTGGGCTTTGGTCCTCTGTGTATAAATATTCCCAGACAATCATTAGTGGGGGATGGGAGAGTTAGTAAGAAAGAGTATGTAAAGCTTAAAAAAATATTAACAATCCCTTATTTAAGTTTGTTTCTCAAGGCTCCAGATTGAAAGCTAATGGAAAAAATAATTGAACTTAGGAAAAATTATAGCTGTCAACTTTCTTGTGTTGTTGTTGATAGGTGCCGTCAAGTTGTGTCCGACTCATAGCAACCCTCATAGGGTTTTCAATGGCAGATTGTTTCAGGATTGCCTTGGGAGTGGGTTGCCACGTCCTTGTCCCATTTTTGCAGTGCTGGGAATAGAACTCAGGACATCAGAGACTGCAGAGCTGCGCTCTACCAACTAAGCTAAATTCCAGCCCCTGTCAACTTTCTAGCTTGGCAAAATCTCAACTTGAGACGCAATTCCTTTATCCTTAATATGAAGATTTGATGGTTAAAATAATTAAATGAACTCTATCATTTCCAGTAGCTTATAACAGAAAGAATGCTCTAAACTAATTATTTCCATTTCTTTTATCTGTCTATCTTTAGGCAATGTAATTGGGAAATTAGTGTCAATACTTTCCCACAGTGGCCAGCTGCCTGGCACTGTTGACCACTGCTTGGAAGAATACCAGTGGCTTTGTTTATACAATTTTTGCTTTCATTCTTCCTGACCTCTCTAGAGCATATCACACCTTTGACCACCCTTATTCTTCCAGGCACAGTCTCTTCATTGGAGTTTTAGGAGAAAGCTCCCTGAATCAGGCACAGACTGATATCCTCAAAACTGAGCTGCATTTGGGTTCTTCACTATTAGAAAACTTAAATGAAATCTCAGAAGAGATAGACACAATTCAGACCCGTGGCTACTAGGTATGCTTGTTATTTGTAACCATGGTTCACCCAAAGGGATGATGATCTTCAGCTTGGTTACCATGTATCTCCCTGTGGCAAAGATCAGTTTCCTTTACTCATAATGAGTAGCTTCATTACACTCTTGGAACTCAGACCTAGAAAGGCAATAATGACCTAATTAACCAAATAAAAAATAAATAAGTAAATTCCTTCTTACCTGTTTAGTGTCTTTCTATTTCCAGAATGACTGACAGTGAAACTAACCATGTCCTTCAAAATATCTTGGATATCATATTCCACAGAACACCTCAGACCACAGTATCCAGTATCAATACAGGAGACACACATCTAACAGCAGTAAGATTGTGACCTTAAATGCTCACTTCCAAATAGCAGACACACACACACACACACACACACACACACACACACACACACACACACACACACATATATGGAGAGAGACAGACAGACAGACACTGACTCACTATGTTGTCCAAGCTAGCCTGGAATTTGGGCTATTCCTGGCTCAGTTTCCCCAATGCTGGGATTACAGGTATGTGTCATCATTCCCAGAAAAAAATTTTTCTCAAACCTGGGTTGTTATATTTAAAATAATATCACATGATGCACAGTAGCAATTCAGTTCTAAGTAAGCTTTGGCAAACCGAGTATGTTTCCTTTTGTGAACTCCAGAATAAGATGAAGAAAATGCCTCTACATGCTTCTTATAGTTCTTAGGATTATAGGGCCTGATCTGTCATAACTGCTCAAATGGCACCTAAA
Organism: Pedetes capensis; assembly: GCA_007922755.1. Lineage (NCBI taxonomy): Eukaryota > Metazoa > Chordata > Mammalia > Rodentia > Pedetidae > Pedetes > Pedetes capensis. Next base: position 29,874 of record VMDO01017934.1, read on the forward strand.
GGACTATTCATTTCATTAAACCATTGAGAAGAGTCTCAAAAGTGAGTCTGCTGGCAAGATGTAAACTAATATAATATAGTGTAATCACAGCAGTAACATCACATCACTTTTGCTGACTCTATTGCTTAGAAGCAAGTCACAGGTACTGGCCATGCTAAAGGAGAAACGATTACACAAGGTGAGAACACCATAAGAAGCAGGAAGCAAAGAGCCTCCTTAGATAGCATCAGTCACAGGGGAGAAAGATGTGTTAAGTTTAGACTTGCTGAATTTCATGTAATATCCAAGTTAAAGATATTCAGTGGGATATTTGGGTCTAGAACCAGAAAAGAAGGCTAGGCATGGAACTATAAATTCTGAATCCACATATTGTTGTTAGGTGCCATTGAGTCAGGTCTGACTCATAGTGATCCCATGTACCACTGATACTCTTCACAACATGTAGATCTACCAATAGTAGCTAAAATGGTGGAAGTACATGAAATTGTCCAGGGACAATGTACACTGTGAGAAGAATGTAGATGCGTATGGAGGAACATTAATATTCTGTCTCTAAACTTGGGGACAGCTAAGTTGTTCCTCAACTTTCTCATATTCATAGTAAAAAAAGATACTGTTCTATCTTCTACACGTATATTCCCTTTTATAATCCTTTGCTCCCCATGACTTTCATTTATTTCTGTATATTACTCTTTAATAAAGGAATTAAAATTGGAGGCAGTGCATTAAGAAATGCTCTGATTAATCCCCAACAAAGCAGAATCACTTCTAAAATATTTCATGATCTATTTTTGTTTCCTCCCATTAATATCATTTAAAACTTTTAAACAATTTATTCCATTGTAAATGGCCTTTCACTTACCTTAGATAATACTGAAAACCAAAATAATTGAAATTGTCCCAAAGTAATTAAAAACTTCAGAACATTTCTAATAGTAATTTAAAAGAGAGAAGTGAACATGTAGTTATTGATGTGTCTAACAAATTAATTTGGGCAATCTTGTTGAAGGGTAATAAATAAAGGAAAAACAATCTTATTAATACATTCAGTAGCATTACAACAGTATACCTGGTTTCATCTTTTAGATTTTGGAGTCAAAATTTATAAGAAAATTGTCAATTATGTAAATTATGAATTATATAAAGTAGAAGTAATGCTAGATTTTTTAGTGTTAAAGCATGACCAAAAAAGTTGAAAAAGAAGGGGTTCTGGGATGATGCCTAAGCGGTATGGAATTTCTTGGGGGGATAATGAAAATATTCTAAATTGTGATGCATGCATAACTCTGCCAATATACTAAAAACATCATATTGCACACTTTTAATGGTGAATTGTGTGGTACTTGGTAATAAACTCATTAACAAAAGAAAAGTTGGGGCAATGTGTTTTCTTGCTAACAGTATTCATTTCAGCTGCCATATCTCTGGACTCCACAAGGGCAAGGCAAAGGGCAGAAAACAGAAATTCTGAAGTTGCTGAATTGACAAGGGGCCAGAACCTTCTGCTTTCTTGCTGCTTCCTATTACATCATAGACAACGGAAAACAAAAGCCCACACCAACAAAATTCTAGAAAATCTACCCCTTTTTTCATTTCTCTCTCTCTCTCTCTCTCTCTCTCGCTCGCTCGCTCGCTCGCTCTCTCTCGCTCTCTCTCCTTCCCTCTCTTTCTCTCTCCATTTAAATGCATATTGGAAAACAACTGTAGTGTTCATAAACAAAATTTCAATTTTTAAATAATGGTTGGATAGAAGAAAGCAATTTGTATATAACGACAATACTCACTTCATCAATGGCACCAGTGCTTCTGGGCCCATGTGTGGTGAGAAAGAACATCATGACAGGGAGTATGTGGTGGAGCAAAATATGGTGACAGGAGAGTGAGTATTCACACAAAAAAGATGGAGAAAAGATACATTCTTCCAGGGCATGTCCCTCAGTGACCAGTAGCCCCCTGCCTCCAATAAACCATTCAACATTGTGTTAGACTTTCATCACTGTGACAAAATACCTGAAGAAAACAGTCTAAGGGAGGAAGGATTTATTCTGGTTCATGGTCAGAGGCTGCAGTCCATGGTTGGATGGCTTTATTGTTTCTGGGCCTGTGGTGAGGCAGAACATCAAGGCAGCAAAAGCATGGAACAGAGGCTGCTTACCTCATGGTGGCCAGGAAGCAGAGAGAGGAAGAGGAATGAGACAAGATACTCTTCAGAGGCAAGCTTCCCTTGACTTACTTCCTTCAACAAGGCCCCACTTCCTAAGTCTCCCCCACCTCCCAATAATGCCATCAAATTATGACTCCATCAATGAATAAATCCATTGATGAAGCCAGAGCTTTAATGATTTCATAACCTCCATATATATAAAGGCTGACAACCAAGCCTTTAACATAGGACTTTGGGGAACATTTCAGATTCAAACCATAGCATTCTGCTCCTGCCCCTTTCAGCTCATGTCCATCTAATAATGAAAAATGCATTTAGTCCATCTCCAAAGGTCCCCAACGTTTCAAAAGTTCCAACATCATCCAAAAGTCTAAGTCCAAAGCCTCCTCTGAGACTCAAGCAAAATTCTTAGCTGTGAGCCCCTGTAAAATGGAAAAGCACAAATTTCCAACACATGATGGTTGGACAGGGTACACATTCCTAGTCCACAAGGGAGGAATAGAAAAACAGCAAGAAGAAATTTGACCAAAGTACTAATAAATCCCAAAAGAGAAAATTTTAAATCTTATAGCTCCATGTCCAGTATCTGGGGCACACAGTGGTATAATGTGAGCTCTTAACAACTTGAGAAGCCCTATCCTCATGGTCTTATTGGCTATAGCCTACATGGTCTCTCCCATGGGCTGGCTCTGCTTGCTGCTTGTAGTTTTCTTCTGCAGACATTTCACATTCTTGGCATCTCCAGCTTCCTGGAGTCTCTAATGCACCTTTGGTTTCAGTCTACAGCTACATACATTGCCCTCTTAGGGACTATCCACAGGGAATCTAGCCCTGATACACATTGCCTGGCCTCCCTGGCTTTCTGTTGAAATCTGACTGGAAGATTCCACACCATAACTCACCCATTCTGGATGCCTGCAAAACTGGCATGATGTGGACAATGCCAAGATGTACTGCCAGCTTGAGAAATAGCCAGGCCCCCTTAGATAGTAATGGCCTCTGAATGCCTAGGTAGCTGAGCGTACTAAAATGAATCCTGGAGGGTCAAATCCCTAGGCTTCCCTATGCAAGCAGGGTACCCTATTTGTGCTCTCTTCTCAAGGAGAAGTCTTTTAGATGAGTTTAAACTTTTATGCCCTTCAGTTTGCAATGGGGTCTTGCCGATTCCTGAGATGCCCTCAAGGCATTTTTCTACTATGCTGGTGCAAAGTATTTGGCTTATTTTTAATGGTGCTAACTTCTTCAGAGCCTGCAGCTGTAGCCCTGTGGCATCCGATCCCGTCAGATCTCAGAAGCTAAGCAGGTTCAGGCCTGGTTAGTACCTGGATGGGAGACCACCTGGGAACACCAGAAGCTGTAGGCTTGGGAGAAGGACCTGGCAGCCCCCTCCCAAAAATCAATCTGCCATTGAAAACCCTATGAACAGCAAAGAAGCACTGACAATAGTGTTTCCCCTGTTGTACAGAGGGTCGCTATGAGTCGGATACCGACTCGATGGCACCTAACAACAACAACAACAACAACTTCTTCAGAAATCACGACTTCCTGGTTGTTGTTGTTGTTAGGTGCCATCGAGTTGTATCCGACTCATAGCGACCCTCATAGGGTTTTCAATGGCAGATTGTTTCGGGATTGCCTTGGGAGTGGGTTGCCATGTCCTTCTCCCATTTTTGCGGTGCTGGGAATTGAACTCCAGACTTCAGAGATTGCACAGCAGTGCTCTACCAACTGAGCTAAATCCCAGCCCATGACTTCCGTAGCCTCAACTTTACATGGGATTTTTTTGAACTGTAAATTTTTCCAGTCTTTCTGTTGCACTTTTTTGCTACTGATTCTCACTATAAACTTGGCTAACAGCAGCTAGTAATGTCCATGAAATAGCTCAAAGGTTGGGATGCCTTGAAATTTCATCTGCTAGAGTAATTAGTCTATTACCTTTAAACTCAACCTCACTCAAAATCTTAAGGCATGGACAAAACATGGATAAGGTCTTTGCTGAATATAACATTCATGGCTTCTAATCCACTTCCCAGTAGAATCTTCATTCCCATCTGAAACCTCATGAACATAGTCTTTACTGTTCATATTCCTATAAGCATTCTGGTCTTCTGAGCTCCAGTCAGAAATTTCCCATTAAGCTCCGCTTACAGCATTCTAGTGCTTCTCTAGACTCTTCCTCCAAATTCTTCTAGACTCCTCCTGAAAACCAGTTCAAAATGCTGAACCACATAGTCAGGTAGTCATAGAAATGACTCTGTGTTTCTAGTATCAATTTTCTGTGTTAATCACACTTTGGTCACTGTTATAAAATACCTGACATAAACAACTTAAGGGGGAAAGGATTTATTTTGGGTGATGGTGTCAGAAGACTGACTGGCTCCATTGTTTCTGGGTTTGTGATGAGGCACGTCATAGCAGAGGGGTATGGTGGAGTAGAGCTTCTTCCCACATGGCAGCCTGGAAGCAGAGATAGAGATAGAAAGATAGGGATAGAAATAGAGATAGAAAAGGAAAAAGAGGTCTGGGACAAGATATATACCTTAAAAACATACCCCTAGTGATATACTTCCTCCAACTAAGCCCCATCTACTAACATTTCCACTACTTCCCAATAATGCTGTCAAATTTGAATCTCAGTGATTGGATCCATCAGATGGGGACCAACCTTTCCATACATGAACCTTTTGGAAGACACTTCATATCCAAACCATAACACTCACTTAACATATTCAGAATCAATGCAACATAAGAAGACCTTGTTGGCACTTCAGGAAAAGAGGTTTCTCCCCTTCCTCTGGACTTAAAAGAAATAAGGACATCAGGAAGATGAGATTGTTGCAGCCATCTTGCTACCATAAGAAGAGCCAGACTGATGATGAAACCTGAAGGAGGCAGAGTTAACCTGGGTCCTAAGGTTCTAGTTTCACTTACAGGCAGGGTGTAGCTGATGGCAGCCCTAAACTTAAGGTTGCCATTATAAGAGCCTACATACTTTCTCCCCCTCTTTTGCTGTTTATCTTGGTAGTCCAAATATTATAGAATCACATGGTGCAGTGTGACTCAACAAATACTCTTTAGACCAACTGACATGGCATATTTGCCAAACAAGGCTATCAATATCAGTTAGGCAAGAATTGTGTTTGGCTAATAGTAACGTTGATGCCAACAGTGGTATGTGTCCTCAAGAGCTTGTTCTGTTGTATGCAGTAAATCCAGACTTTGAGAGTTCAGGCTGGTATAGTAGCCCTGTGAAGGCTGCTTTTTGCTTCACTGTCCTAGACATTGATTACACTAATAGCCTTAACCTCAGGGCCCAGTGCAATTGAACTCTCGCCATCATGTCCGTGTTTGAGGCAGAAGGAGAAGAGAAGGGAAAAACAAAATAATGTATTATACAGATAAATCTACATCTTATAACCATTCTTCCAAGAAAGGCCCCATATTTACAGATCACTGGCCAAAATTTAACATAACTGTAGGAGGAGCTTGTAAATGTATTTTAGCTATAGAAATAGCCATTCGTGGTAGATAGACTAATGGTCCCCCTAATCCCTGAAACCCAAGAATGTATTACACTCCATAGCAAAAAGAATTTTGCTAATGTGAGTATTTAAGGATCTTGAGATGGGGAGATTATTCTGAATTATCCAGGAGTGGCCAAAAGAATCACAAATGTTCTTAAAAAGAAAAGGCAAGAGGGTTAAAAGTAGAAGGAGATGGGACAATGGATATAGAGATTAGAGTGATAAGTTGTAAGAAGGAGGAAGGAATCACAAGCCATGGAACATAGGTGACCTGTAGAAGCTGGAAAAGACAAGGAAATAATCCTCCCCTAAACATATAGAAGGCAGGCTTGCTGACTTTAGTCCAACAGAACTGACTTGAGACTTCTGATCTCCAGAACTGTGAGATAATAATTTTTTTTTAAAGCCACTAAATTAGTGGCAATTTGTTACAGTAGTGATACGACACCAATAAACTACCCCAGAGGAAATCAGTTTTCTGTGACCAAGGAAATGGGCTCTTGTCAGTTTTTTCTGGAGTAGGAGATAAAAACATGTCTGGAGTGTTATACATTTTCCAGACCTATTATTGCTTGGGGACAGTTTACAAGATCATTACCATTACATTCTTCCAATCATAAAGGTATGGCTAGTGTGAGAAGAGAACTGCCTTAAATCAATGTATTTTCATTTGGACTCACGGTTAGCTGAAAAGTCCCCACATTTTCATCTCATCAATTCTCATAGAAGGCAAAAGAAAAAAAAATTTTTTACAGTGATAGAGTAGTGGCAGAGTGGTGTAAAAACACCTTATATTTGCCACAGCTTTAATGAACAAAAGGGAAAACATGTATTTGCAACTGAATTTCCAAGAGCGAATTAGAGAGTTTTTAGTTGCATTAGAAAACTTACTGCTGAAATTCTGATTGTCATGAACACAATGGTTGCAAAAGAGATAACTGGACAATTTTAATCATAGTATAATTTTTCTAATGTTGATACATACTAAGATTTTGGAAAATTTTGTATGTTGAATATCCCTCAATTAAGTCATAATGAACCAGAATTATTCTTTAAAATGAACAGGTCCATGAAGATTTCCCTGTTTCTTCTGACAGCTATGTGGTAAGATAAATCTTGTTATAAACAAAGTAAACCAACCAATCAAATGCCTAAAATAGTAAACTATTATCATTGTCAAAAACAATTATATGATAATGCTTAGAGAAAAATAGTATTTTCTTTTAGAAGAGTCAGGTCAGAATGGAATGGAAGTCTTTTTTTTTAATTCCTTATTGCACTTTCTTTAATGCTCATTAGTGACGATTATGAATGCTATTTAAGTAAAGTCTCTCTTGCATGGCAACTGTTGCCAGGTAGGGCTTAGCTTCCCAAAGAATTCATAGAGAATAGAAGCTGCTTTTAATCAACAAGCTGAGGAACCATATGTAGCCTGCAGCCTGAGCATATAATGCTTGGTTTCACAGCCAGTATCCAGACAAAATAAACAGGGACCCAAGTGTCTCAGTGAGGTCTACCTTCACATGTGAGGCTGAGGGAAATGCTAGCCTAGCAGATGGGAGGTGTTGGCACCATGTTGTCTAGATGGCATTGGATTTGATTTTATGATCTTTGCCTAATAGCATGAACTTTTAGCTTATTTTACAGTAAAATTGACCATTTTAATCATTTTAAGTATACAGTTCAATAATATAAAGTGCATTCACACCATTGTACCACCATCACCACCATCCATCTCCAGAACTTTAAAACTTTTCCAAAGTAAAACTCTGTACCAATAAACAATTCCCCATTTTTCTCTACCTGCATTTATGGAAACCACTGTTCTACTTTCTATCTCTATGAATCTGATTACTTTGTTGTTATTAGGTGCCGTTGCCTTGGGTCTGACTCATAGTGACCTTCATAGGGTTTTCAAGGGCAGATTGTTTTGAGATTGCTTCAAGAGTGGATTGCCACATCCTTTTGAGGTGCTGGGGATCAAACCCAGATTCTCAGAGAGCACAGCACAGCACTCTACCAGTTGAACTAAACCCTAGCCATTTGATTACTTTAGGGACCTCATATATAAAGAATGATGTAATATTTTTCCTCTTGCCTCTGGTTTATTTCATTTAGCCTAATGTCTTCAAAGTTCATCCATATTGTAGCCTATATTAGAATTTCCTTCTTCTTTAAGGCTACTATTCCTCTGAATGAATATACCATATTTTTGTTTATCCATTTCATTGTTGATGGACATTTGAGTTGTTTACATCTTTTGTTTACTGTGAATAATGCTGCTGTGAACACTGGTATACAAATAATCTGTTCAAAAAGGAGTGCAGTTTTTAAATAAGGGAGGACAGAGTCTCAAACATTGTATGACAAGAAATCCATTTGATCCGTTAGGGCTGCTGTAACAAAATAACTTAAACTGGGTAGCTTATAGACAATATAAATTTATTTCTCACATTTCTGGAGGCTGAGAAGTCTAAGTGCCAGCTTAATGGGGATGTGGTGAGGGTCCATTTCCTTGTTCATAGATGATATTATCTAGTTGTATCTTCCCATGGTGAAATGGGAAAACAGGATCATTCAGACTTTTCTTTTTCTTTTTGCTGTATTATGAGGTTGAACCCAGGGCTTTGTGCATACTTTGCAAGTACTCTACTACTAAGCTGCACTCTCTTTTTTATTTGTTATTTTGACATAAGGGTCTCACTAAGGTATGCAGGCCACCTCCCAAGTTCCTGGGATTACAGGTGTGTGCCAAGGTGCCTGGCTCCATTCAGGTAGTTTTCATAAGGCTCTGCCCTCAGAATCTAATCACCCCCAACAAAACCATCTCCTACTATCATATTGGGAATCAGGTTCCAACATTTTAGGAGTAGGGCACAAACATTCAGACCATAGTATAGAGGTTTTGACTTAGTAGGTATGAGGGAAGATTTTAAAACATTTGTGGTTACAAATCACTCATCTGATGTACCAAGAAGACACAAAAATCATGGGATAAAATATATCAGTGGAACTCTTTTCAGAAATAGCCCAGTCTAAGAAATTATTTTAAGCATTTTTTATGAGACCAAAGTATTATCATTTGGAAGAGTGTTATGTTTCATCTAGAAGACATCCAACAAGCATACAATGCTGATGTAAAGTAGTTGTGATGCTGTGTATTTGTACGCGAGATAAAGTCATGATAGAAGCTTCTGATACTGTCAACAAGTACCCCAGCTGAGAATCATAGGCGGGTGGTAATGTTCAGTGGGTCCACAACATTGTCTAAAAGAGGGCAAACTCTGGTGCTAAAAGTGTTATTGCTGATTTTTAAGTGTTTTATTGAAGTATAACATAAAAGCAAAAAAGAACATCCCTATTATAAATGTTGTTGTTGCCAGATGCTGTTGAGTCAGGTCCAACTCATAGTGACCCTCGTAGGGTTTTCAATGGCTGATTGTTTTGAGAGTGGATTGCCACAGCCTTTTCCCTTCTTTGCAGTGAAGGGACCAAACCCGGGTCCTCAGAGAGTACAGAGCAGCACTCTACTTACTGAGCTAAACCCCAGCCATAAAAACTAGAGGTGCTAACTTGTTTATGGCAAGAGATTTGGAAAACAGCTACCTCGCCAACTGAATGGAAGAGATCCATATTTGTCCCAACTCCTAAGAAAGGAGATCCAATCAAGTGTGGAAATTATTGGATGATATCATTAATATCACACACAAGCAAAATTTTTCTAATGATTATTCAAAAGTGACTGCAGCAGTTTATAGACAGGGAACTGCCAGAAATCATACCAGATTCAGAAAAGGGCATGGAAACAGGGAAAACACTGCTGATGTTAGAGGATATTAGCCATAATCAGAGAATACCAGAAAGACATCTATGTTTTATCGACTATGCAAAGGCATTTGACTGTGTGGATCACAACAAATTATTGTTAACATTGAGAAGAATGGTAATACCAGAGCACTTAATTGTACTCATGAGGAATTTGTACATGGACCAGGAGGCATTCGTTTGAACAAAACAAGGAAACACTGCCTAGTTTTTAAGTCAAGAAATATGTGTGTCAGGGCTTTTTCCTTTCACTCTATCTCTTTAACCTCTACGCTGAGCAAATAATTTGAGAAGCTAAACTTTGTGATTGGAGGAAGACTCATTAACAACCTGCATTATGCAGATGACACAACTTTGCTTGCTAACACTGAAGAGGATTTGAAACATTCACCCATGAAGATCAAAGAACAGTCTTCGGTATGGATTGTGCTTCAACATCAGCAAAATAAAAATCCTTACAACTGGGTCAGTATGCAGCTTCTTGATTAATGGAGAAAAAATTGAGGTTGTCTTAGATTCTGGTTTACTTGATTCTGCATTCAACATCCATGGAAGCAGCAGCCAAGAAAACAAAATATGTATTGCACTGGGAAAAGCTCTTTCAAAAGACCTCTTTAAAGTGATGAAAAGTAAAGATGTCACATTGAAGATGAAGGTGCACCTGACTCATGCCACGGTATTTTCAGTTGCATGATATGGTTGTGAAAGCTGGATGTTGAATAAGGGATACAGGAGAAGAATTGATGCTTTTCAATTATGGTGCTGGAGATGAATATTTAATATACCAAGGACTGCCACAATAACCAACAGATCTATCCTAAACATGCAGAGTATTCCATGGAAGCTAGGGTGGCTAGCCTGCATCTGATGTATTTTGGAAATGTAGTGAGGAGGGACCAATCCCTGGAGAAGAACATCATGTTTGGGAGAGTGGCAAGTCAATGAAAAAATTTTTCTCTCAATTAGATGGATTGACACAGTGGCTGCAACAGGTTTAGGTTTAGGTTTAGGGCTTAAACCTAAAAAGATCATGTGCCTGCCACTGTGTCTGGGAGTGTTTCATTCTGTTGTACATAGGGTCACTATGAGTTGGACCCAATTCAACAGCAACTAACAAGAACAACATTCCAAGTGGGTATAGCTTTTGTTGTTGTTTTTTAAAATACAAGCAGATTCCTCAAGTATAAAAAAGCAATTCATATGTTAACATAAATTCATGGGAAAATACCTAAAAACACCCAATACCTTTGTTCTACCTCTGTGCTCTGGTGATACAAACATCTGGTCTATAATTTGAAACTCTAGATATTTTCCATCAGAAAGCAGAACCTTGAGCTCATGACCCAACAGTTCTGATACCAAAGGTTCTCTTCTATCTACAGATTAAAAAATAGAAATTGGGAAGTATAACTCAATATCTTGTGAGTGTGTTTGATATGAAAAGATTTCATAAGGTTCTTGTATCTCCAGGTGAGCTGGTAAAATTGAAGTTTTTAAACCTTCAAAACAGATGTAAAAACTCTCGTTGAAGGTAGGTATGACATTACCTGGTGGCAATTTATTTGAGCTCTATAGACATGAGCTCTGTTGGTTTGAACTGTAAAGACTATATAGTCCAAATGTATTTCTGTGTTTGAATCTCTCATTTTTCAAAGGGTAAATATCCTGCAAAAGAATGTCAATCAGCAACCTCAGTAGAGAATAGAAGGCATGCTGAGCTGGAATGTTGTAGGGAGTGTTACGAAAAGTCTATTCACAGATGCTTGCGTAAGGTTAAGGAAACTAACAAGGAATGTTGAGGAACCCAAACAACAGTGAAAAGCTGCTATTACCTAGAAGCACAAAGGAACAAGGGAAGACATGCCCCTGGAGTCCAGGGAAGGCTGGAACAGTGGAAGGTAGGCTGCCTGGCATAGGAGATGCTGGAACAGCATCACCAAACCAAGGAGAGAGTGAGTGTGGGGGACACTCTACTCTTTCTCTCCCTGCCCCTTATCTTTTGCAGGGCTGGAGGGAGGGAGCCTGCTTTGCAGTCCATATAGGTAGGCTTCCCAGGACACAAAGCAGTCCAGAGAAGTGGGAACATGGGTTTCTACAAGGTTGGCTTATCATTGAGAGAAAACCAGTGTCAAAAGATAAATTTGATGCGGTGTAACATTGGCCCCAGGACAGATGAAGAATAACAGCCACCATAATTAAAATTTGCATACACACACACACACAGACACACACACATATATGTGTATATGTGTATATATGTATATATATATGTATATATATGTATATATATGTATATGTATATATATTGGGAGAAGGACCCGGCAACCCACTCCCCAAAATCAATCTGCCATTGAAAATCCTATGAACAGCAGAGAAGCACTGACAATAGTGTTTCGCCTGTTGTATGTAGGGTCGCTATGAGTCGGACACCGACTCGATGGCACCTAACAACAACAACATGTATATGTACATGTATATGTTGTTGTTGTTGTTAGGTGCCGTCGAGTCAGTATCTGACTCATAGCGACCCTCCCAGTGTTTTCAATGGCTGACTGTTTTGGGATTGCCTTGGGAGTGGATTGCCAGGTCTTTCTCCCATTTTTGCGGTGCTGGGAATTGAACTCAGGACCTCAGAGACTGCAGCACAGTGCTCTACCAACTGAGCTAAATCCCAGCCCCCTGTACAACAGGGGAAACACTATTGTCAGTGCTTCTCTGCTGTTCATAGGGTTTTCAATGGCAGATTGATTTTTGGGAGGGGGTTGCCAGGTCCTTCTCCCAAGCCTACAGCTTCTGGTGTTCCCAGGTGGTCTCCCATCCAGGTACTAACCAGGCCCGACCCTGCTTAGCTTCCGCTGCAGGCTATACATATATATTTGTTGTTAGGTGCCTTTGAGTCGGTATCCTGACTCGTAGCGGCCCTACATACAATAAGCAAAACACTATTGTCAGTGCTTCTTTGCTATTCATTGGGTTTTCAATGGCTGATTGTTTTTTGGGAGTGGGTTGCCTGGTCCTTTTCCCAAGCCTACAGCATCTGGTGTTCCCAGGCAGTCTCCCATCCAAGTACCAACCCGGCCTGACCCTGCTTAGCTTCTGAGATTTGACAGGATCCGAACACCACAGTGGTACAGGCTGTAGGTATATAAATATATAATATATATATATATATATATATATATATATATATATATATATATGAATTCTTCCTGGACCACACATTTACTTTTAATTTCACAATGTATTTTTTATGCTTATGTTTCATTTTAAGTCTTCTTAGATTAATTGTTGTATCACCTCTACGTGACCTTGAACTGAAGCACAACACAAACTTCTTGGCACATATCTCAGTGATGATAGAGCTTCTGGGAAAGGTTTCTTTTCTTTAGCCAAAAGCTATAGCATCAACCACAGTCTTCTCAACAAACAGTATCATATTTTGGGTTAGAATCTCAAGCTGCATAGAAATGCTGAGTTTATCTGATATATTTGTCCATCAATAAGAAAAGTACACAATTTATATCATACATTCCAGATTTTCAAAGCACTCTTGAAATTTCTTAGATGTAATAATGAAAATATTTTCCTCTTTAGGGATTTCTTTCCATATCTTTAAGTTTATTTTGGCTTCTCATCTCAAGACATCGTGAAAACACATATTCCACAAGTGGTGTCGGACTCTTATGTGACTATTATGGAAAATACTGTAAGAAGTGGTAGTGTTAATATGGCAAAAATATTACATTCCCAACATTTACATTACCAAAGTCCCAACTGTCTTTTCTTCAAAGAAGAAGAAGAAGAAGAAGAAGAAGAGGAGGAGGAGGAGGAGGAGGAGGAGGAGGAGGAGGAAGGCGGCAGCGGCTAACAAGTAACCATTACAGCTGCACACCTCTACCACCTCCATCCCGTGCTATAAATTAATCTCCTGTAACCTCCCAACTTCCTTGCTTCTTCTTTCCCCTCCCTCCTCTGCACCTTGCAAAATAGCTGATCAGGTAAGGACCAGACTGTAAGGTCAAAACCTCAACCAGCCATTGCGCCTGTGTTAGGGATACAATCTAGAATGACCCCTCCCCCAGTGGACCTGTTGCTTTCATCAGCTATGCACCCTTCTGCAGAGGTAAAGTGCTTTGCCAAAATATCTTTGCTTT
>VMDO01017935.1:8034-21566 GCA_007922755.1 Pedetes capensis
TTTTTTTTTTTTTTTTTTTTTTTTTTTTTTTTTTTTTTTTTTTTTTTTTTTTTTTTTTTTTTTTTTTTTTTTTTTTTTTTTTTTTTTTTTTTTTTTTTACTTTTTGAGACAGGGTCTCACTAAGTTATACAGACTGCCTCTGATCTCAAACTTGCGATCCTCCCGCCTCTGCCTCCCAAGCCGCTGGGATTACAGGCATGCGCCACTGCGCCCAGCACTTAATTGTGTGTTTTATATTGATTTTTTAACTAGCTTTTCCTACGTATCTTTTTAAACTAATGGCTTCTTACTGTAGTTATGCTATTAACTCTTTGCCTATCATGATTTCTAACTCTTTTCTACATGAACTATCTTTTGGTTTTGGCTTTGCATATAAAAACCTTTCATTCTTATGAGCAAAAATCTATTTTCTGTTATGGCCCCTGGGTTTCCTCTCAGGAATCTCTCCCTCACCCTCGCAACTACTAAGGTTTATATTATGAGAAAAATTACATTTTTTTTCCTTTTGCACAATTAGATCTTTAACCTATATTATCTGTATATGATATAGAGTCAGTGTCTAAATCTTAGTATTTCTAGATGAATAGTCCATTGTATAAGAAAACTTCTTGAACAGTTTATCTATTCCCAAACTTGAACTAAGACTTGACCCCCTTCCTTCTTGCCTACTCAAATAATTTGTTCTTGCAATTATCTTTTAAAATTGGAAAATGTTTTAAACTTCCCAGAAACTTTTATGCTATTTGTATCACTTTTAGAACCATTTTTACTGTAGTTTGTTCTCATAACTAATTTCATAGGAACCATCTGTCCTTACTTGACCCGGTGTCTTACGTTTATTGAGCTATACTGTCTGTGAGCTAGCATCTGCTTTGGGATTGCTATATCAAAATACCACAGAGTAGGTCACTGATAAACAGAAATGCATTTCTCCTAGTTCTGGAGCTCAGGAAGTCCAAGCTCAAAGTGCCTGCAGATTTGGTGTCTGCTGAGGGTCTGCACATTGGTTTATCGAGGACCATCTTCTCATGCCCTCACATGGTGGAAGGGGCAGGATATCTGAGATCCTTTTTATACAGCACAATCCTATCCCCATGGGCTTTGCCTTGAAGACCTATTTACCTCTTGCAGGCCCCACCTCCTCACACTGTCTCCTTGGTAGCAGGAGTTCAAAATAGGCATTTGGGGGAAGAGGGACACAAAAATTCAGTCTATACCATGGTGAGCACAGCCTTCCATTCTCTGCTGCTTACAGAGGGCCCTGGTCTCAGTGGACCCACCCTTCTTTGCTGGGTGGCTGCCCACTCAGTTTTGCCAGAGGAAGGACACAGGAGGGAGACTGGGTGGGAGAGACAAAGGTGGGCATTCTCATTTCCCTTTGCTTCCTGTTCTGGTCAGGGTCAGCCACAGGGCAGCTGCTTTTCCCAGCAGGCACTGAGTTGGACAGTTGTTGGCCTCAGAACCCAGTGTTTGTCAAAGTCCTGGAATCAGCTGCACAGACCCCTCAGAAGGAGGTGAAGCCTCTCTCTCGACACTAGGCATCCCCAGCCCACAGGCTCCTCTAGAGGCTTCACTAGGTAGATCCACGTGAAGCTGCTCATGTTTGAACATTGTGATCTACAAGAGAGCCATTTCATGTGATCCAAATAAAGCACAGCTCCATAATTTGTACAAAGTCCTTCATCCCCAAAATTGTTAGGAACTCTAAGGATGTAGAGACAAAGTATTAAGTGTGGGGTGCTGTGTGACTGCTCAATTGCACATCCATGAATCTTCCCTTGATTCAGATTAGCAGGTTCTAATAAGCTGGTCCTCTTCCTGTAAATCCTCTGTCCCTTATGGAGTGGTCGATGCCTCCAATAGTTACTGGCCCTACCTTGGCTTCTCATTTTCAATGGTTTCAGTTTTCTAATACCTGGTCAATGAATTCTTTTAATGATTTTTGTTAAGATAACTGGTATGGTTTCTTTTTCTGAGTGGCCCATGACAAAGCCCTGTTCCTGTGCTTATAATATTTCTTTGGCTTCTCATGTCAGCAGTTAAGGTGATGGGTGCACTGTGGCTTTTAGGAACATCAGCAAAATCTACTTGATTTCCAAAAGACGATGCCAAAACAAAGCCAGAAACTTAAATATGGAGATGTGTTCAAAACAGTTAGAATAGGTTAAAACACACTTATCTCCTCTTACCTAGTTCAGATTTTAGTATTCCCTTAGGATGGTTTTCCTGCAGAAATTGTTCTATCCAGACACAGATTTTTATGTTAAGTGGCATTGGCAATGAATTCCAGTGCACATGCAAGACTAGCAATACTACAAACTTCAAAACTTTTCTAGAACTCCACAGACTCCCTCCCCACAATCTTTGTATATAAAAAAACACCATTGTTCTAGAGGAAAATAATAGTACCTGTGGACTGTTAGATGCCTGTGGGCTCTAGGGCCAGAATGCAATATTTGATTTGGCTTTGAGAGAATGTTAGTTTCAAGAGCCTCCAGTAGGGGCTGTGCATGTTGCTAAGCAGACATGTTTGCCTGTACTTCCATGCAAGCCCCACACTCCTCACGGCCTATTGCTTGCTAACTGCTGACTGTTTTGAAGGATGGAGAGACAGCATCTGTGTCCAGCGGATCCCATGCATTCAAATTGCCCTAAATCAATGGCAGCCATACCATGGCAGCTGGACCAAGGCACCTCCCTACCTGGGAACTTGGGTATGCACATGCATATCCCCATCTGGATGTGCCTGGCAGAGCCACATTTTTATCTTGTTAGGGAGCACACATTAATGCAAATGTGAGAATTAGGAGGTATTAAAGGCAATTCCATTTCTGAGCCATTTACAAAGACAGAAAATATTACAAAGCCTTTATAAAACAGTAAATTATATCTGATCTGAACTTCTTCATTTGAAACTTCAGAGAATACTGAGTTTCCCGTTAAATGCAGAAGCTTAGATGAGAATTCAGTGCCCAGGAGACAGCTGACAGTGCCACATCTCCCTGGAGGCTAAGGGGCCCATGCCAGCACAGTTAATCAAACCCCAGCTTGGCTGCCAGCAACTTAGGCATTCATCAGAGCCCAGCGGAGCACCTTCAGGACAGAAGACTCATGTGTCAAGAATTTAGCTCAGCTTGCCTTGACGTTCCAAAACAGATTAGTGGATGACAGATTTCTGCAGCCTGGTAACCGGGCCAGCATGGATCTGTGGTGGAAATAACCAGCAAATCAGCAGCATCAAGAACCAGGGCCTCACCTTCCATCAGAGCCCATAAGGCTGCCACCAAGGATACTGGAGTTATATGGCTTGGGGAGAAATTTTGTTTCAAAGAATATGACAGGAGACAAGGATGAGTCTACTCCTCACTGACACAGCTGGGCATGCATCCAGCCTTCACACCCAACACCACCTCCCTCTCACCTGATGAGCCATTTACATAGTATGATGAGCCATCATACATAGTACAGTGTGCATGTATGTTGAGAAAAACAAAACTCTTTTGTTTCTTGCCTGATTAAATCTAATGTCTATCCTGACAAAGCCTGCAGCCATATGGCATCTGATCCTGCCAGATCTCAGAACCTAAGCAGGGGTCGGGCCTGGTTAGTATTTGGATGGGAGACTGTCTGGGAACACCAGGTGCTGTGGGCTTGGCAGAAGGACCTGGCAATCCATTCCCAAAAAACAATCAGCCATTGAAAACCCTAAGAACAGCAGAGAAGCAGTAACAATACTGTTGGGAGAAGGACCCAGCAACCCACTCCCAAAAAATTATCAGTCATTGAAAACCCTAGGAATAACAGAGAAGCACTGACAATATAGTGTTTCGCCTATTGTACATGGGTTGCTACAAGTCAGACACGGACTCAACAGCACCTAACAACAACATCAACAATCCTGATAAAACTTTACCTACAAAGCAGTGGTACACATAGATATTACTTTTTTTTTTTTCTTCCAGTACTAGGGGGCTGAACCCAGGGCCTATTGTATGCTAGGCAAGGGTTCCACTGCAGGGCTGGACCACAGCCCCTTTTATTTTTTATATGGAGACATGGCCTAAGTTGTATGGGTTGCCTCTGGCCTCAAACTCACACTCCTCCTGCCTCATCCCCCCGCCCGAGTCACTGGGATTATAGGTGTGTGTACCACACCTGGCAGGTATCCTTAATATTGTGTAACCTCTGCAAATGAATCACCTTCTTCATAAAGTAAATGCATCTAACCTTATGAGCATATGCAACTGCTGATCTTCAGTGGATTTTACTTGTTTAAATCCAATCCAATCCAATCCAAAAATAAAGTTTTACTTGAATATAAAGGACTCAGATGAGGTGCATGGGGATTTCACTATACAGTTTTACCCAAAATTTTTCTCTTGCTTTGAAAGCCACTTAAGCCCTGTGTGTCTTGACTGATGATAAACTTACTGAGGCTTTGTTTCAGATTATACATCTTGCTAATGCCTTCCTAGGCTTTCGAGAATTGCCTTTTCTTAACCTCCCTCCAAATTGATTTTCTAAGTATCTATTGTAGACAAGGAGCTTGAAAACTACTAAAGAACACAAATGGACATGCTCATATACTATCTGCTTGGCAACAGATATTAAATCACAGTTTGAAAGGCCTGTTTCCAAGGCAGGAAAACTATTTGAGAAAAGAGCCTGTGTGGCAAAGGCAGAGGTGTCTGTTTTGCCAAAGATAGCTTTATATGAGGAAAGAGGAAAGGGCTTTCAAAATGTCTCCACTTCTCTCATCTGATAAGAATTGTCACAGAACAGGATCACTTGTGAATGTGTTCTCAGCGCCCTCAGGATGTGTTTCTCTGAATGCTCTGTGCACTTGTCTTGTTGTTGTTGTCAGGTGCCATCAAGTCACCTCCGACTCATAGTGACCCTCACAGGGTTTTCAATGGCTGATTGCTTTGGGATTGCCTTGGGAGTGGGTTGCCAGGTCCTTCTCCGGTGTGCACTTGTCTAAGTGGTTCCTATTCAGTGCTTTGCTTGTAGCCATAGCCCTGTGGCATCCAATCCCATCACATCTCAGAAGCTAAGCAGGGTGAAGCCTGGTTAGTACTTGGATGGGAGACCACCTGGGAACACCAGGCGCAGGGGGCTTGGGAGAAGGACCTGGCAACCCACTCCCAAAAGTCAATCAGCCACTGAGAGCACTAAGAATAGCAGAGAAGCACTGACAATACTGTTTTGCCTGTTAAGTATGAGACGGAAACACTATGAGACGGAAACTGACTCAACGGCACCTAACAAAAACTCTTCAGTGTTAGCATGCTTCTCCCACCCCCTGCTGCGTTGCTGTGTGTAGAAAGGATGCTGCCTCATTTGAATAGCATTTTCTGGTTCTCAGTGGTTGGACCTATTTAACTACATCCCTGTCTGCCCCTTAGCCACCCGTCACTTTGTACAAATCACTAGTCCTCTGCGTACTTCTGTTTCCCTCTCAAGTGGGGATCATCATACAGGTTGAATAGCTCTGATCCAAAATGCTTAGGACCAGGACTATTTCAGATGTGTTTATGGGCTTGAGAATATTTGCATATGCATAATGAGATATCTTTAGGAGGGGACTCAAGTCTAAACATGAAATTCATTTATATTTCACATACATTTTATACACATGGCCTGAGAGTAATTTTATACAAATATTTAGTGTACCTGTGACCTGTCACATGTGTCTCAATGTGGAATTTTCTGCTGCCAGTGACGTGATGCTCAAAACTTTGGAACTTGAGGATTTCAGATGGTCAGGCCAGGGGCAATCGACCTGTGGTGTCTCCATGGAACTGGCTATGTGTCAAGCACTTAGAGCAGCGCCTGGCACAGTAAGTTCTACGTACTTGTCGGCTATGACTACGCCTTGATTCTCTTCATGTGTGTGGGAAGTTTGAGTAATGGTCTATTTAAAATAAGGAAAGTGAGGTTTGGAGATGGCTGTATAGTTATCAATGTATCTGAAAATATCTTAAGGTTAACTCTTGAAGTGAAATGATGAGTGAATAAAGAACCCTACCAGCATCCGATATGGGCGAGTGCCACTGTTCCTGACTGGGAGGCAGTAACACTGAGGTGAGGAGAGCAGATTTGGAATCAGACTGCACTTATGAAGTTATTATTTGATTATATAATGCTTGAAACAAGTATCTTTCCTTCATTGCAACACGGTCTGTGGCTTCATGACACATGGTGCCGGGGGTGTCAGCACACTATGGTACATTCCACTTTCATGCACACCATGTGACAGTTTAGGTACAAAAACATCTACAAGATGCTTTCTTTAGTGCTATAAAATATTCTTGAGAGAAGTTTAAGAGGACCCAAATAAGTGGAGAAATGTTTATGGATTAGAAGACTCAACATTGCCAAGAGGCCAAATATCCCTAAACTTGCATCTGTAAGTACAATTCAATCCTAGTCAAAAACAGCAGGCTTTTTTAAAAACAGAAATTTTCAAATCTTATCCTACAGTTTGTATAGAAAGCAGGACTTAGAACAGCTTCAACAAATAATTTAAAAAAATATATCAGAACTTATATTTTAAGATTATGAAGCTATAATAAAACAATGCTATTAACAGAGGATATACATATAGACCATTGAAACAAACTACAGATTTAGAAATAGACACAGGAATATGGAGTCAGTTTTTTTTTTTGTTTGTTTTTTGTTTTTTGGTTTTTTTTTTTGCAGGTACTGGGGGTTGAACCCAGGGCCTTGCGCTTGCATGCTCTGCAAGTGTTGGACCACTGAGCTGCACCCCAGCCCATATTTTTTACTTTTTGAGACAGGGTCTTGCTAAGATTGCCTCTGGTCTCGGACTTGCCATCCTCCTGCCTCCGCCTCCCGAGCCGCTGGGATAGGCGTGTGCCACCGTGCCCAGCTGGAGTCATAGATTTTTGAAAAAACTTCCCAAGGCAATTCAATGAAGAAAAAATTTTTTTCAATAAAAATGTGGGAAAATTGGATATCCATATCTAGAGAAAAATGAATCTCAAAAGCGAATCTCTTTTCAGACACAGCTATTACCTTGAAATTGGTCATAGACATAAATGAATATATTAAAACTATGAAACTAGTAGAAGACAAAAGATATTCTTTGTAGTCTTGGATGTGGCAAATGCTTTATAAAAAGGACAAAAAGCTTGAACTGAAGAAAAAAATCTTAAATTTCATGAAAATTTAAAACTTTGGCTCTTCACAAGACATGTTACAAAGATGAAAACAACTCTTTACCTGAGATAAAATACTTGGAAAACATACATCTGGCAAATGATTTAAAAACAAGGAGCTCTTACATCTCAATAAGAAAGCCCAATAAAAAAACAGATAAAAAAATTTAAGGGACACCTCACTCAGTTATATAGATAGCAAATAGCACATGGAAAGATGCTCCACATCTCCTTAAAAATCAAGTTAAAATCATGGGGTATTATGAGACACCAACTAAAGTATCTCAATTTAACAGGATTGTCCAGAAAGTGTTTTGACAGTGGGCAGTACCTAGAATTCTCATAAACTGTTAATGGGAATATAAACCAATGCAACCACTTTGGAAAACAGTCTCATTTCCCCCCGTCACAAGTTCAATCTAAGTTTATCAGAGGCTCTAGTCATGCCACTCTTAGGTCTTTACCCAAGAGAAATGAATGCACATGTCCACAAAGACTTATACCAATTGTCATGGTGGTTTTATTTGAAAAAGCAATAACTGGAAATAGCAAAGGTATCCAAAGATGTCTATGAAATAGTAGTTAATACTTAGGAATAAACTTAACTAAGGAGGTGAAAGACATATACTGAAAACTATGAAACATTAATGAAAGAAACTGAGGTCACAAATAAATGGAAAGGCATTCCATGTTCATGGATTGGAATATTATTGAAATGTCCGTACTTCCCAGTGATCTATAGATTCAACACAATCTACCAAAATTCCAATGTCCTTTATTTAAAGCAGAAATAGAAACTCCTAATAGAATCCTAAAACTCCTGGAATTACATACACACAAATCTCCAAGACAATCATGAGCAAAAAGATCAAAGCTGTAGGCATCACACTACCTGATTTCAAACTATACCACCAATAAACAATGATACAGCATAGTACTAGTCTACAAAACAGGCATAGGCAAGTACTTTCTTAACAAGACTCCAATAGCCCAGGAAACTGCATCAAGAATTGACAATGAGACTATACAAAATGTTTTTTGCACAGGAAGGGAAATACTTTTAACAGTAAAGGGGAGACCCACAGAATGGGATAAAATCTTTGCATCCTAATCATTTGACAGAGGACCAATATCTAGAATGTATAAAGAACAAAAAATTAAATACCAAAGTAACAATCCAGTAAATAAATGGGCAGTAGGACTGCACAGTTCTCAGAAGAAATACAAATGGCCAATAGACATGAAAAAATGTTCAGTATCTCTAGCCATCACAGAAATGCAAATCCAAGATACACTGAGATTTCCTCTCACCCTAGTTAGAATGGCTAACATCAATAAATCAAACAATAAATGCTGGTGAAGATGGGGAGAAAAAGGAAACTTTTACACTGATGGTGGGACTGTAAATTATTTCAGCCATTGCAGAAACCAGTGTGGAGCCTTCTCAAAACTAAAAATAGAACTACCATGTGATCTAGAGGTACCACTTCTTGAAATATACCAAAAGGAAGACAGGTCATGATGCCCCAGGGACACCTACACTTGTTTAGTGCAGTTCTCGTCACAATTACAAGGGTATAGAATCAGCCCAGATGTCCACTAATAGTTGACTGAAATCAGATGTATACACAATATTATACAGCAGTAAAGAAGTTATGTCATCATCTGCAGCAAAATGGATGGAATTGGAGATCATTTTAAGCAAAATAACCCAAACTCAAGAGAAATATGGCATTTTCTCACTCATGGGAGGGAGCTAGATCTATCTTAAAGGAAAACATATATAATTATACACCTATGCATATAAAAAATGTATATATCTAAACTCTGAAAATAAAATGAAACCCAACATAATGGGGGGAGGAGACAGATGGTGGGCAGAAGGAGAAGGTGGGAGGGGAGGGGAACAAAGTAGTGGGGCAATGAGGGTGAGAACAAATGCAAACTACAGGATGTAATTCTATGAAAACCCCATAATGAATTCCACTATATTGTATGCAACTTTTTTTTAAAAAAAATCATAGTATACTTCATAAATGTCTACAATTATTGATACATGCTCATCAGAAAGTTTTGTACACTAAAGAGACAAGAATATTAATCTGGTTTTAATTGCACAGTGTAAGAACTGAATTATGGTACTCCATAAATATGTACAATTGAAATAAAAATAAATAAATAAATAAATAAAAAGACAGTTGATGCATGGAACAAAATGACCCACAACTGAATGGCCAGTTGATTTTTGACAAGAGTGAGGAGTGTCAAGTACACACACTGAGGAAAAGAAAATCTCTTTGATAAAATATTCCTGGGAAACTGGATACCCACACACAGAAGAATGATTATACCCTTATCTCTTTTCATACTCAAAAAAAAATCAACTCAAAATGAATTAAACACTTAAAAATAACACCTGAAACTGTCAAAACACTAGAAAAAAGCACATGAGAAAAACAACATGACATTGGTCTTGGCAGAAATTAAAGATTTGACCCCAAAGGCATGGGCAAAAAAAGCAGAAGCTGACACATGGGATTAGAGAAAATAAAAAGCTGCTGTACAACAAAGGAAATAGTTAACAGAATATAGAGAAAACTACAGAGCAGGAAAAAAATATGTGCAAGCCATATATATGATAAGAGATTAATGTTCAAAATACCTAAGGAACCCAGAACAACTATATAGAAAGAAAATAATCTGATTAAAAATTAGTGACTTGAAGAGACATTTCTCAAAAGACATATGGCCAGGCATGGAGGCACACACCAATAATCCCAGCACGAGGGAGGCTGATGCAGGAGGATTACTAATTTGAGGCAAGCCTTGGCTACTTGGGATACCCTATCCCCAAAACAAACAAAAAACAACAAAAACAAATCGCTAACACACATATTCTGAATAAAAACATATTCTGCCTTAGGGAAATGCATATTAAAAATCACAACATCACCTCCCATTCGTGAGAATGGTTGTTATAAAAGACTAAAGATGACAACTGCTAGCAAGGATGTGGACAAATGGAGACTCTTGCACCCTGTTTGTGGGAATGTTAGTACAGCCATTGTTGTTGTTGTTGTTGTTGGGTGCCGTCAAGTCGGTATCCGACTCATAGCGACCCTGTGTACAACAGGTGAAACACTATCGTCAGTGCTTCTCTGCTGTTCATAGGGTTTTCGATGGCAGATTGATTTTTGGGAGGGGGTTGCCAGGCCCTTCCCCCAAGCCTACAGTATCTGGTGTTCCCTGGCGGTCTCCCATCCAAGTACTAACCAGGCCCGATCCTGCTTGTTGTTGTTGTTGTTGGGTGCTGTCGAGTCGAGTCTGACTCATAGCGACCCTCATAGGGTTTTCAATGGCTGACTGTTTCAGGATTGCCTTGGGAGTGGGTTGCCACGTCCTTCTCCCATTTTGCGGTGCTGGGAATCTAACTCAGGGCCTCAGGGACTGCAGAGCAACATTCTACCAACTGAGCTAAATCCCAGCCCCCGATCCTGCTTAGCTTCCGAGATCTGACGGGATCGGATGCCACAGGGCTACGGCTGCAGGCAGTGCAGCCATTAGGGAAACTATACAGAGGTCCCTCAAAAAATTAAAATAGGATTATCATACTGTCAACAATCATATTAACCAAAAAGATCTGGAATGGATGTATGGAAGAGAAACCTATGTCCCCATGTTCACTGCAGCACTATCCATGACAGCCAAGTTACAGAATCAACTCTAAGCATTTACCACTATAAATGAGTAAAGAAAATGTGGTACATGTACACAACAGAACAGTATCCAGCTTTAAAAAATAAAATTTTCTATTTGAAACACTAATCAAATTAGAGAAAGTTAAGCTTTGTGACATAAATCAGGCACAGAAACCTAGAAAAATGGGACTCACAGAAGCAGAGAGTAGAATGTGGTCATCAGAGGCCAGGGGTTGAGGAGAATGGAGAGACAGATAAACGTCAAAAGGTACAAAGCCTCGGTCATACAGGAGGAATAGGATTTTTTTCCTTTGAGAAATTGTACAGTGGGACAAATATAGGAAATGCACATTTTAAAACTGCTAAGAGTAAATTTCAAATGATCTCACTTTAAATATTTGAGGCAATGGGTATATTAATTAGCTTGATTTAATTAATCTGTGTTATAGTCATAAATCATGGCACCGCTTTGAGCCCCATAAATATATACAACTTGTTTTCTTTTTTTTAATCCCGAGACAGAGTCTAAACTGCATGGGTTGCTGCTGGCCTCAAACTTGCAATGCTCTGCCTCCTGAGTTATTGAGGTCACAGGCATTACCGGTATGTGCCAGCCCACATGCCCAGCTCAAACTTTTCCATTTACAGTTAAAAATTTTAAAACATGAACGGCTAAATGAATTGATACACCCACACAATGGAATACCCAACAATAAACAGAAATGAACTACACATATATGCAACACAGGACAGATCTTAAAATAATTATACTAATTTTAAAAAGCCAGGCCATAAAAGATGCATGTTTTGCTTATATGATTCCCCTTACATAAAATTCTAGAAAAGGTGAACACATTTATAGTGACACAAGGCAGACAACTATGATCACCTTTGAATGGCAGTGGGGCAACAAAAGGGGAGATGGATTTTAAGAGGAAACGTTGGGTACAATGCACACACATTCATTACCTCATTGTGTTGTCCTCATCACTAGATGCTTCAAACCTATGAAGTTTATGGGCTGGGCAGGAGAGCACATGCTTAGCAAACATGAAGCCCTGAGTTCCATCCCCAGCACAACAAACAAAACATGAAGCTTACTGAAGCTCAAACTTTCCTAAATAAAGATTTATGCTTTAAAAAAATTCATAACTATCTCTCAGAGGTAGCCATAGTGCATGGTGAGCATTTTAACATAGGCACATTTTCCGAGTCCTTTAAAGATGAATTTGCATTTATGTTTAAAGAATTAACAAATTCTCCCATTTTTCTTTAACATGAAAATATCTATGAGCCATTCCTAGCGTCATAAATATTTATGAACATTTGCACTGAAAGATCCCTGTGATTCACTGCATGTGTCACTGTCCCGGCGTTGGTATCCTGCCCATGTGAATCACTCTGGCTAATGAAATATGACTTTGTACATTTCAAAATTGCTAAAAGAGAATTTAAATGTTGTCACCACAGTCAGACTAGATGTGGTGATGGAGTTTTCAACCCGATTGAAATCATTCCACATTGTAAACATACGGAAACATCACATTGTATTCCACAAACGCATGCAGTTATTATCATTTAAAAAAGAATTGTACTAAGAAAATTCCTTAGAACAATTACATTTGGTAGAATTTCTTTAAAACAACAGTTTGCAAACTAAGCAGCTCCCAGAACCAGAGCAAGTTCTGGACACTGTAACCAACGTTATCCCACAGCAGTTACAGAACAGAAATGAAGCACAGAGAACCACCCCATTTGCTCCAGCCTCGTCAATCAACTGAGTCTGCTGGCTAGGGTGTAACTGTTCACTGCTTATGTCTTAATCAGTTAAGTGGAGACAGGGCCTTCTGCTACCAGCGAAGGTCAGTTACTGAGATGAGGCTCCACATTGCTTTGGTCTGGGACCAGTGCAGGTGCCCAGGCCTCACCCACAGTTTTTGCTGATTAGATTCAAAAGCATGGTGTCTGTGTACATCTTTATTATCCTGGTATTTTATAACATATTGTTGCAAATATAGTGATGTGATATATTTACTGTCTGGTAGTGCTTGTCCCAATCAGGCTAAAAGTCTTTATGCTGCTTCAGTGAACTAAGGCGGGAGCTGGGATGCAGTCTAACAGATAGCAAGCCTTCTATGTGGTGGGCAAGGCAGAAAGGACTTTCCCATCTTTTCATCACTTCTTTCTCTTTCCTTTTCTTTCCTCCTCCCTTCCTTATAATGAGTGTCACATATTATGTGCCAGAAACTCCATCAGCAATAAATAAAGTTTTAACTCTTAGAAAGCTTATAATTTGTTGAGGGAGACAAAAATGGCATACTAGCAATTCAAGTTACAGACCTTGACAAAGCTATACAAAATGCTAATGGGGTAAACTGTCAGGCTGTATTGGTGTGGACAGTGGATTATGTAGGTTGGACAGGAAAAGCTCAGAGAAATAAATGTGTTTCCACTTTTTTTTAATGGGAAGGGAGGAAATCCTTGTGATAAATTTTAAATTGCCATCTTGTTCCTCTAAGATGACATTGCACACACTCAGATGCAATTCAATGAGTTTTGTTGTTGTTGTTGTTAGGTGCCGTAGAGTCGGTATATGAGTTTAGACAGCCATATATATCCAATAAGCACAACTCAATCAAGATTCGCTTGC